>JACCGJ010006608.1:0-10182 GCA_013407085.1 Atriophallophorus winterbourni | reverse complement strand
GTGAGTAACGCGTATTCCACCCGTTTCTTAGTTCGACAAATTCAAAACCACTATTCGGATGTTATAGGGTACTGTAATTAGCAACAATTACAACAACAATAATTATACAAACCTCAACTGTATAGGAACGTACAGCAAACAGTGGAGTCAAAATACTCCAGAATCAATTATATCAATGCAAACAAGTTTAATGACGACCTGAGATATAAATAGAATAAAAGGAGTTACCAAAATTGCCGTCCAGAATGTCTATCAAAGACAAGACACCCAAAAGTGGTGTCAAAATACAAGCCAAATACAAGTGCCCAAAATGGCAATCAAATTCAACAACAATGACCGATAATGGTTTCAACAATGAATTAAAACAAAAGCTTCACCAAATATGTGAACAGAAGATTTCCAATAAAATAATTACAAAAAGAAATGTTTTATATCAAAATACTGTAGGAAAATGAAACACAAGCAAAATCTATTTCTCAAAATTCAAGTTTTGTAACCAAGTTCAAAATAAAAAGAATGTTGAAGGGAAAGGAATAATTTCAAACTACTTTGAACCTTAACAACAAGCGCAATGCCACACAATGGCGGACCGTATGTGATTCATTGAAAATTTCTTCAGAGGCTGAGAATATTGTGCGTTTGTCCAGACATCTGAAATCAGTACATATTGGCGAGCCTAGACTGCTGCACGTCACGCTTAAATCCTTGGTAGATGATGAATCCGTTTTGCTTTCTGCATACACCTGCAAATTGACAATCGAGGAAAAAGAACCTTCGGAATCAGACTACCTGAAAATATATATCAAAAATGGAGAATGAAAATTACTATGTAAAGTAAACGAGTGTCTGTATCAGGGACAGTATATTGTAATTACGTGTTCAAAAAATTGTAGCGGTAAGAATGATAACGATAATGATAGCTAAAATATTATAGAAAAGAATGAAATAAGAGGTTTAAAATATTTCAACGAAGGCTAATGTGATTTGTATAAAGTATTGTGATAGGAAGATCGGTTACCTGTTCTCCACGATACCGAGGCCGAAAATAAACCGCAGATTGGGTTGATTGAATCCGCTCAGATAAAGATCGAAACGAATAAACTTGTTGGTTTTATAAAATGTATTTGCTTCCATGGGCCCTAAAGATTCATAGCAGTCAGTTCAGAAAGTTATGAACAAGTTCTCATACAATCAGCTCAGTCTGAGGGAGAGAGAAAGATCCGCGTTGGTTGTATTCAAAAGTATATATTAGTCAAGGTCACAAGGTTCAACAATTTTATATACCAAATAGAAATACAGTACATACAACATGATCTTGAAATCATGATATAGCAAAATTCGGGCAGGACTGCCTTATCTGGCCTTCACGATCGATGATGTCTTAAAGAAGGCTTTATGTGACCTGATCGACACTTGTGTAAGTATCTTAAGGAGTTAAAAGACAAGCACGCTCCGCTGCAAGTCGTGAAAAAGCATCATAGGCCGCCCTGGTGGACTCCTCGATTTCGTCAGTCTACCCGTAAATGATATCTTTTATGGCGGCAATATAAGCTATCTCTCACTTCTGGTTCTTGGGTCCGATACAAAACCGCTCGGAACGCTTGTGTTAAAATACAGCGTTTCCTCAAACAGGAGTTTGAGTTATTCTCAGCTAGGGATGCTAAATCCAATTCCAAAAGATTTTATAGCTACGCTCAATCAAAAGGAAAAACCAGGGAAAACGTTGGAGATTTAAATCTGGAGGACTGAAAAGTAGCCGATACCGACCTGTTTGAGGCAAGTGCCTTCTCTAGGTTCTTCAGTGGCGTTCAGAGACGTGATAATTCTTTAAATGCTCCGTCTAGCTCGTTTAATCTACTACCTGGCGCTCATGCACTAGATGAGTTGTCCTTCATGGAATCCGAGGGGTATGAAGCACTTATTCATGTTCGCGTCAACAAAGCTGAGGGACCAGACGGTATCCACTCGATTATGATAAAGAATCTTGCCCCAGTGCTCACACAACCCTTATGCAAGCTCTTCAATTCATGCTTGAACATGGGAGTGGTTCTTAGTGAGTGGAAAGAAGCGATAATCGTGCCAATACACAAGGGTGGTTGCAGCTCAACTGTTGTGAATGATAGACCAGTCAGCCTGACTAGCATCGTCTCGAAAGTAATGGAAAAACTGCTGCGTGACAAAATCTGTCAGCATCTTTGTCGGCATTCTCTACTGAGTGTAAATCAGCATAGATTTTCAGCCTCAGTATGGTAAATTCTGGAACCGGCTTCCAGAATAACTTATATCCTGCAGTTCTGTCGCAAGTTTTAAGCAGGGTTTGGACCGCATCTGGGGTGAGCTTTTTCCTGAATTCTCCCCCTAATTTTTATGCAAGATTAGTCAGTTCACCATTTTTAGCGTTGTTTGGTAAGTAAGTAAATGCTAAATTTAAATGAATAAATAAATAAATAAATTTTATTCTTCCTGTTTGTTTGATACACAACTCTTCTTTAGCTGACCTCTCACCGTACTGATGAAGAGAAATGTATTCTTATCTTTCCAGCATCATTCATAACGAGGTGCTTCCTAAATACAACCCGGATAATCCCTTGGCATCGTGATCGTCGAGGATATCCAAATCACAATATGAATAAACGCTTTGTCAGTGGTGGTTGCTTATCTGCAGCTTTCCACCGAAAGAAATTCTGGACGCTCGATTGGCTCGTTTGCCACTTACTGTCCTGTGCAACTTAACTGAACTGAAGTGTTAAACGTCCGCCTGTTCAGTTCAGTTTGCACTGGGCAGTAAGTGGCTAACGAGCCAGTCGAGCGTAAAGATCTCTTTCGGCGGTAGGCCACAGATGAGCGTCCACCACTTTGAACAATATCTTAACACATTCTTCTAGTATAAGAGTAATCTGGAATGCAACAGACAAACGTCACTCACCAATAGGTGATTGGAGACTTTAGTGTGTTCCAAAGACATAAGAATCATACCAAATATTAAATTACGGATAAAAATCAGGAATTAAAGAAGGCCACACAGAGTCGAGTATCTTCTTGAAACCCCATACTGAAGTGGAACAAACAACTTCCTAGGGAAGACGATTCCAGTACCCTACTATCCTTTTACTGAAAAAGTACTTACGAACAATAAACCTGACATGTCGCTTGGCCAGTTTTAATGAAGGGCCTCGAGTACCCACACTTGGCGCGAGACCATACGTTTCGCTTGGATGAACAGTACTGAAACCTGTCATGATCTTGTAGTTTTCAATCAGGTCCCCACATTGCCGCCTTCTTTTCAGTAAGAAGAGATCTAGACTCAGAAATCGTTCCTCATACGACCTACCTGATTGCCCTACAGTCACACTAGTTGCTAGGCGTTGAACACCTTCAAGCTTTTGCAATATCTTTTTCCAAATAAGGTGACCATATTTGAGCGCAATACTCGAGATGTGGTCTCACGACCGCTTTGTATAATGGCATGAAAACCTCTGTGGACCTGCAGGATGAAACATATCGAAAGCGAAAAAGCTCGATTCTAGCGCCTGGTAAGAGAACTACCTACATAAATTATGCGGATTGGATCGGACTTGTGATTTCATACGGAAATATTTGAAAGCAATCGTGTCTGAGATGATGTACTATGTTTTTGGTCACTGCTCAGTACCTTCGCAAATCAATTTGGCACGGTTTTACCTGCACCGTACCAAAGTACTGCCGCATCGCAAATCCGCACAAACAAACTGGGATGAGGCACCTACACTCAAAATGTAACATGTTATCGATTAAGTTTTTTTAAACCTGTAGAGCCCCATCAGCGTGACAGATTTCTTGCAACTGATATTGAGCAAGGACAAAAATAACGAAGATTAAATTCATCCCAACGACTTGTCCTGCAACGGCCTAAAATTTTTCAATCTACAATTTCATGCAAAATTATGCGGACATCTTCAATCCATCACGTTTTAGACTTCTTTGAGCAATAGTGAAAGTCCTCTATAACCCATGATGTGACCCCGATAGAAGAACGTTAGGGTCGTCTTAGAAAAATATACCGAAATATCGTCGTTTAATGTGTCCGATACGTGAGGCGAGCCACGGTTTCAAGCTTCTGATGAAGTGTTTGGCGATAAATGGATCTCCCGCCGAATAATATTGCGTATAGAATGTGCAAAACGCATTTTGAATACTAGCAAAATACTAAATAGCTTGCTTAGTATTAACTCTGCTTTTGTGTATAAATCAATAAACAAAATTATGTCATCCCAATAGTCCAAATCCAGCTTCTCACCTGGCAGCGTGTGAACTTCGAGACTTGTAATGCATTTGCTGCATAATTCTATAACAGCATCAATTTTCAAATTCTATAGAAATAAACTAAGTATGTATGTATGAAAGCACAAGCCGGATCCAAGCAATGTGCTGCACAGTCAGAGACTGCACGTGGGCTAAGATACCGTCAGGTTGCCCAAGCCTAGACAGATATAAGAAAGAAAATAAAAATGACAGTGAAACTCCAGATTGTTTCAGCATGCAGCTCACTACCGGTGGCCATTCAATTTAGCACGGTGTTGGAAACACAGTACATAAGTGCTGCATGATTGCACATCCGTACAGAAATAAACAAAGTGGACATCCTTGTCGGATGCTACTTGTGTTTTGAATTTTCGAAGAACTTTCGCTGTATAAGTTAACGCGGTAACGATTTCTGGAATACCTTCAAAGCCTTTTGTGGTATATAAATTAAAAAGAACCCAACGATTAGAGAGTAAGGAGATCCGAGATTTGAGTATTAAACAACTTGTTGATACAGTATACGGCTAAAATGGAAAGGGATGCTTTTATATGTGGTTACGAGTTTATAATATAAAATGACAGTGCAACACAACGAGACATAACTTTGTACGACATTCTCCCCGCCTCAAAAAATGATAACCGTCAGTAGTTTTTGCTTGTAATCTGCACCGCTCCTGAGATCATATATTCGGACGCGTTGTTGTTGCTGATAAGTTCATTAAGATTCTCGTTACGTTCTGGGTTGCATGGAGTTTCAGAATGCTGTTCTTCCGGAACACCGGCATTTGAAAACATCGCAAAATTTTGCTTCCCAATGGGTCCGAGCTGACGAAGCGACACCGATTCTTCTTGACCGTTAAGAAGACATACACTTGCATAAGTTGGATTGCGGTCAATAAGTTCCACCTTTTCTGCTAATGGCTCTTATTCACTATATATATATATATATATATCTATATAATATATATATAGATATATAATATATATATATAATATATATATATTACACATATTTGAAATGAAAAGTGCCCACCGGCAATGACGAGAAAAAGAAAGAAAAAAAGGTTACAATAGAGGGGAATTTTTTTTCATTTTTTCCACATGTCGATTTTTTTGATTTTTGTGATTATTTTGCCAACCTAAAATGTGAGGGGGGAATACAAAATAGAATGCAATCTCTCCACTGATGCCGGTTCTCAGCCATCGTCGACAGCGTGTCAAGCCACAGACACTGACTATCCCTTGGACCCCACCCAGGAATCCGCGTTCGTCCGACCCGAGCTAAACACGACGTCAAGCGTTTTAAGGCCTTCTTCCAGGTCAGCGGTTGTTCACCTGAACACCGCCGCCAGCTCGGGCCAACCGACACACGCAGCGCGCGGAAGGGTAGGCGCTCAGGCTCCATTCTCAAGACATGCCCTAGCCAGCGGAGACGGGGAACCTTCGATTAGGTCTCGTAGCATCAGGCTGTCCACACCTAGAACACGGTGCCCCACTTCAACGTTGCTAGTGCGGTGTTGCCACCACACTCGTGAAGCCTCTATAAACATCGATGTTCAAACACCTTTGAGCGCCGGAGCTCCTCTGCGCGTACTACCCAGCTCTCGCACCCGTAAAGCAAGACCGAGCTGACTGAGGCCAGGTAAACTCTCCCCTTGAGTCTCAAACTCACGTCAGACCGCTTCCAGAGATGACCTAGAATGGTGAACGCGAAGCGAGCTCTCGCAATGCGAGAGCCGATTTCACTTTCCAGCCCTCCTCTCGCCGTGATGCAGCTACCAAGATAGGTGAACTGTTCCACACAGTCCAGACTGAGGTCATCGACCGTCAGGGTGGGCTGCAATCCCTCCCAATCTTGAAGAATAACCTTACACTTAGTTGGGGCTAAGTGCAAACCGTACCTAGACGCCTCCAATGCCAGCTAGTTCGGGGCATTCTTTAGGAACACCGGATCATCACCAAGCAAAGCAATGTCATCGGCATAATCAAGGTCAGTGACACGGTTACCTGGAAGTAGCTCGATCCCACCCTCAGTGAAGCTACGGAGAGCATTCTGGAGGACATCCTCGATCGAAAAGTTGAACAAGAATGGGGACAGCGGACAGCCCTGGCGCACGCCACTGGTTGTGAGGAACGCCGGCGATAGGCTGCCGTAGACCCTGACCCTCCCTGATGAATGAGAATAGAGCTCCTTCAAGATGGCGACATACTTAGGATGGATGCCACTCCTAAGCAAGCAGTTCCAAAGAGTAGTTCTGTCCACCGAGTCGAACGCGGCCCGGATGTCCAGAAAAGCTACGATGGTTGATCGCCGGTACAGGTGTCTGTGCTCTAATAACTGTCGCAGGACAAAAAGCTGATCCACGCATCCTCGCCCCGGGCGGAATCCAGCCTGTTCCTCACGGCAACGTAACTCCCGAATGGGCGATAGCCGACGAAGGCGGATGGAAACCAGGAGTTTAGACGCGACAGGAGTCAGGGATATCCCACGATGATTGGAACACAGATTCCGTGCGCCCTTCTTAAAGATTGGGATAACCGTCGATTCACCCCATGACGCCGGGACCCGCTCCTCAGACCATACTTTGGTAAACAAATCACGTAACTCCGCTGCCACAAGATCACCTCCCTACTTAAACAAAATCGGGTGGAGGTCGTCAGGACCAGGTGACTTGTGGCGCTTCAGTGCTCGAATTACCTCTCTCACCTCCTGGAGATCAGGAGCGGCTAAGGAAACGGGCCAAGGCGTGCAAATCGGTGTCTCAGGCGGCGAGGTCGGAGGAGGTGGCGGGCTGAACTGAGCACCAAAGTGCTCAGCCCATCGTTCTAAGCGTCTACTAAGATTGGTGATCGGCGAGCCGTCAGTTTCGCAAATAGTCTCGCTCACTGTATTCAGTTTCGAACCAGTAGCTCTAATTAACTGAAACAATTTGCGAGTATTGCCCGATGCGACTGCAACCTCCATCTCACAAGCACGTTGCGTCCACCAGAACTCGCGGTCATTCCTTAAGCTGGCCTTTAAGCGGGTATTGAATTCTCTCCGGGCACGGTTGTGTTCAGTGCCGGTGGTTAAAGTTCGACGGTGATCGATTAAAGCAAGTGACTGGGCCATGATCCAAGAGCGTGGCGAAGCGCGGGTGGGTTGACAGCTTTCAGAAATAGCGCAGGACAGTGCTGTCCGAACGAAGTTCCAGTGCTGCTCCACATCAGACGGGGGTGCTTCTGCGAGCTCCCTGGTCAATGCGTGATGGAACTCGGTTCTGACAGCGGGGAGCATCAAAGAGGCGGTGTCTACATGAGTTCGTCGTGCGCGTGCCTTACCCCAAATTTGGAAGTTGACTGTCGCACAGACTAGCGCGTGGTCCGAGTCCACACTGGTGGTCCAGTATGAACGGCAATCCTTGATGCTACCACGCCACCTGTAGCTAATAGCAATGTGGTCAATTTGAGACCAGACGTGCTGTGATAGTGAGCGCCATGTGGCCATTCGACGCTGGGAACGCCGAAATGTCGTACTGGAGAGATAGAGGCGGTGATCGCCACAGAATGTGAGCAATCGTTCTCCGTTATCTGAACGCCCGCCATCCAGCCCATACTGACCTCCAAGGTGGCGCTCGTATTCAGACAGGCGGCCAACGCGAGCGTTGAGATCTCCTGCCATGATTACGACATCTGTCCTGCGTGCCTTACGAAACAAACTATGCAACTTCTCATAGAAGTTGTCCTTACTGAGATCCACACTACAGTCCGTTGGAGCGTAGGCAGAAATCACAAACAAATCCCTCCGCGTTTCGCACCGCCTGTTCACCCGACAGTGGCCACGAAATCGTGCACCGCACAGTCTGCTGTCAACGGGAATCCACTCTAAGAGTGATTGCTCAGCACGGGAGCTGAGCGCGATACCGACGCCAGCCAATCCGGCAGAGGAAGCATCCGGGTCACTAGAGAGGCGCAGGTGGAATCTGCTGTCTGGTTCAGCTGGTGAGACCAACTGACAGACTTCGCTTGTGTCACGGAGACGGGTTTCCGACAAGCAGCAGATATCAATGCCTAACGTCTCGAGCGTTCGTGCAAGGCCGGCCTGTTGTCCCGGTTGTAGCAAGGTCCGAACGTTAAACGAAGCTAACCTAAATGAAACCCGCGGGCGTAGAAGAGTTGCAGCAATCGACGGCTGTCTAGACGGCATGAGTCGTACATCAGCTAGAGAGAGCGAATCGGGGATGGTAACATGTGGAGGAAAGGTGGTAGAAGCAGTAGAAGACATAGAGTTAAGAATTTCTAGGATTGTCATTGTTTGGGTGTGGGCGTGATACTACCCGGTTGCCCAGGCCGAAGTAGAGGAAGAACACATTTAGCGTCTCCAAGTATTTGATAAACGATGTCTCCGCAATATTCTAGGAGTAAGCTGTTACAATCGCATACGCACCGATGCTCCGAAATAAGTTGTTCGGCAGTAATGTTGATATAGAGAATCAAATCAACCTGCATAGGTTACGCTGGTTGGGTCAAGTTTTACGGATGCCGGACCACCGACTTCCGAAACAGATTCTTTTTGCGACACCACATCCAGATTGGCGTAAATCTCGTGGTGGCCAAACCGTCACACGGTATAAGCAGTTAAAAACCCTTACTAGTAACCTTTCCAAAGTCGGTGCAGCGCGTCTTCGAGGCTGGTGTCCCCGCGATCAGATATCGCAATGGCTAGTTACGCTTCAGGATATATCCCGAAACCGTGTTCAATGTCGGCCTTGCACTAAGCATCTTGGAGTGTTTGCTTAACCTTGTATGTTGTCAAGTGGGGTGACGAGAAAAGCTTGGTACGATGCATGGCAGTGAAAGCCGTAAGGAAGCTGCCGTGCTGATGTCGCTCTACTCGTTCACGAAACTTGTTTGAATGCATGTTCCATTCGAGGTGTAGGCACCTCTATCCCGTTTGTTTGTGCTTACTCTTCTATAGAACACGTAGCAATTTAAGTCCCACCCTTCCCCATCTTTTAGGATTTTACTTTTTCGTGGTTGTGTGGCAGTTAAGCATTCGGTACGCGCTACCGGTGTAATGCTGTCTGTGATGATGATGATGCTGATGAACAAGCGGAAGAACTCGTCAACTTATTGATCAGGAAGAATGGGGCTAGTCCTGAACAGCCTGAATCTTTCCATTCATAGTTTTAATCAGTTGATCAGCTTCCGTGTATCGTTTTATGCGATGCAACGAGTACTCTGCCCCATTTTTGGATTTTTCTACGACCTCGGGTCTATTGCGTTCACAATTTCATTATGGTTAAGCTATGGGCAGCCTATATTTGAGCAGTGGATGAATATGGTTAGACTAAAGCGTCTGAAACATCTTCGATAAATGGCTGCAAAAAGTTGGATGGCCCAAGGCGTTTAGTTACCCTACCTGTCCCTCTGACATCTGACAACATTATCAAGCTGGAATTAACAAGTTATTTAAATGAAGATAGCCCCAATGTAAATGAATAAAAGACACTAAATCATAAAGCAAACCACTGATAATCGTGATCGTTCAAATGTTGTGCGAGAATTCAAAGTGTTTCCTAGATTAATTCGACGTAAATATAATTTGAGCAAGTCCACCAGAACCCACTCTCGATATTCTTTTTTATTTTCCAATGCGATCACACACATTGATTTGGACTGATTCTTCACACAATTACGAGCCAATTGTTTATGTACCGCCTGGTGTTTATTGACAAATAAATGCGCGATTTATTTTACCAATATATTTTGGTCTGCTTACTTTCCTACACCAATTTTAGGTTCTTCATACCTTACTACTTCGCCTACCTAGGCCTGGGCAACCTGACAGTATCTTAGCCCACGTGCAGTCTCTGACTGTGCGGCACTTTGCCTGGATCAGGCTTGTGCTTTCGTACATAC
>JACCGJ010006606.1:0-13286 GCA_013407085.1 Atriophallophorus winterbourni | reverse complement strand
ATTACATTTTTGTCAAGTAGTATGGCAGATGCTGTCCGATCCGAACTAAAACTATACAGAAAGAGATTACCCGATAACGTTAGATTGTGCAATCCCAAAGTTGTTGAAGTCAAATTGCAGCCTTCCATTGCAAAGGCATCCGAGTCTGACTCAAAGTCGCCAGTGAAAATATCTCAACTTGCATCAAAAAACGACAAATGTCCGACGTCGACAGCGTCGGACCAATGAATACTGTTACCGACTCGTTGTTACATGCTAAAAGCTCAATAAAGTGTCTCTATACGAATGCCCAAAGTTTGTTCAATAAATTGGCTGAAATAACCGAGCTGTGCAAACGATACTCACCAGACCTCATCGCTGTGACTGAAACCTGGTTTCAATCTTGTATGAATGAAAGGGAACTGTCGATCCCAAACATGATACTATTACGGAACGATCGTCCACGAAAAGGTGGTGGTGTGGCTTTATACTTTCACGAACGTCTTCAGTGCATGAAGATTCACGATCCCAACATCGAATCAGAAGACACCCTCTGGTGTAGCCTTACACAGGAGTCACAGGACGACTGCATCATTGGTATAATATATCGCCCTCCATCTTCGACGGATGCTCAAAACGATAGGGTATTAGAGGCTCTAAAATATGCCGGAGAGATGCGGAGCTCCCAATTACTGGTCATGGGGGACTTCAACCTTCCTCATCTTTTTACCAGATCAGATCATCCTGTACACACAACTGATCATAAATTCCGTGAGCTGATCGACATGATTCCACTGTATAACCATGTGTCCGACTTTACTCACAAAAGAGGATCAGAGTTACCGTCCGTTTTGGATTTAATCCTTACTTCCGAGGCAACAGCAGTTGAAGGTGTTGACTACATTGCCCCTCTCGGTCGAAGTGATCATCTTGTGTTGGGTTTTGAATATGTATGCAGCGCTAGACGAGTATGTGAGTCCGCAAAACTATTCAGAAGGATCGACTACGTGAGTTTACGTGACGCGCTTGGGTTAGTAAATTGGCGAGTGCTTGATTATCACAACACAGAAACACATTGCACCGCAATCACAGAAAGACTTTAGTCAAACATATATCAAAATTCGCGATTTGTTAATGAACGAAGGTTAAGCGAATTTCGCTTTAAGCTTCGTAGTCGCACGAAAAAATGGATCAGGCAAAGGAACTATGCTTGGTTTCAACACAGAAATACCAAGACTGATGCGTCGTGGCAACAATTTTGCGGAATTCGCAACAAAGTAAACACTCTCATCAAAGAAGACAAGCAAAATTACCATCGCTTTCTATCTTTGAAAATGAAAGGAAATCCTAAATTGCTTTATCGGATTGTCAATGCTCGATCGAGCGTGAAACCAGGGGTGTTTCCTGTTCTTACTGACGATGGATTAACAGTCTCTGCAAAGGATACAGCTGATGCTCTCGCTCAATTTTATGCTAAAGTATTTTGTCCATTAGCGAGTCAATTGACTGAAGAATTACCGCCATCAACAGTGACGCAACAGCTGACTGAGATCGAGATAAATCCAGTGATTATACAACGACATTTGTGTCGAATGAACCCTAGGAAATCCCCTGGAGCGGATGGGATCACTCCGACTATACTAAAATCCTGTTATCAGCAGCTGTGCGAACCTTTGTGTGAATTGTTCAAACATTCTCTCATTGAAGGAGTGGTGCCAACAGAGTGGAAGACAGGGGTAATTTCACCTATCTACAAAGGCGGTAGACGTTCAGATCCGGCAAACTACCGTCCTGTCACCCTACTTCCTGTGATATCCAAAGTTTTAGAGCGGATAGTGACAGAAAATATAGTTCATCACCTGGAATCACAAAATATGCTATCTGTAGCGCAGCATGGTTTTCGTAAATCTCGCTCATGCTTGACAAACCTGTTGACGGTTTTAAATGACTGGACCCAAGCGGTTGACGAAGGAGCTAGCATCCACGCTTGTTATCTGGACATGTCTAAAGCTTTCGATCGAGTTGATCACTTTTGACTATCACAAAAGCTGAAACAGATGGGTATCAGCGGACAGCTACTCATATGGCTTGAAAGTTACCTCAGTGGGCGTAAGGCGATCGTTCGAATCAACGGGGTACTATCACAGGCTATTGATGCCTCTAGTGGCGTACCGCAAGGTTCAGTCCTCGGGCCAGTACTTTTCTTGGTTTACATCAACGACCTACCAGAGACGCTCGCATGCAAGGTGATTCTTTTTGCTGATGACATTAAACTTTGGACCCGGATAAAAACAATTGCGGACTGTGTACAGCTGCAACGTGATCTAGATGCTCTACACGAATGGTCGGTACGGAATAATTTGCCATTCAATATCCAAAAATACAAGGTGTTGCAAATTGGTAAGCCATTCCAAAACCAGTATCACTTTGGGCAGACTATTTTGAGCTGGACAGAATCGAAAAGGGATCTTGAAGTCTGGGTATGCGGCAGCCTGGAAAACAGCCTGCATTGTGAGGTTATCTACAAGCGTGCTCCCAAGCTTCTAGGTATGCTGCGACGGATCTTCAAAACCTTCTCGCCTGGAACTTTGCCCACCATCATGAACGCCTATATAATTTCAACCATGGAACATGCATCCCAAGCTTGGACTCCGTGGTTAAAAAAGGATATTATATTGCTTGACAGAATATACCATCGCGCAACCAAACTCGTAAGAGATTTCCGTAAACTAGCGTACGAGGAACGATTGCAAAAACTGAGGCTCCTCACTCCCCTCTAAAGAAGCCTTCGAAGCGATGTTATACTAACATATGAAATATTAAATACCCCACATCATCCCTTAAAACATTTTTCGAATACCGTGATTCACGCCATACACGCAGCCAATCAGCGACACTGCGAATTCCCCACTCCCGTATCAGCTGTTGCCGATATTCTCATTGTGTACGTGTCTGTTTCCTTTAAATTCCCTCCCTGAAACGCTTGTCCTTTCTCCCAGCATCGAAACGTTTATTCGAAATTTGGATACTTATTTGTTGCATACCGATTTGACGACACCTACGTATTGACTCACGGTAACTATACAACTTGACTATACTTGACATTACATGTTTATTTTATACCTATTTCCTGAACGTATATTTACTATGATATGGTAATTGTGAAGCTATGTGCTTTTTGTGACCATAAATTCTTGAATCTTGAATCTTGAATCATTCATATAATAATAATCAATAATATTGTTATTCAAGTTCTCGTTGTTAAACCTACATTAATCAATATACATACTGTGTAATTCGAGTGTGCGTGGTTTGTTCTCACTTCCATTCTCGGGTTAGTTATTTCATTGTATTCAATACAATTCAATTCATTACAGGAATAAAGATTCTATAATAGATATCCAAACCTAAGAAACGTCTGACTTGACAAATAGACCTAAGACATTGATACTCTTGAAAAGCTGATAATTTTTGAGTTAACGGTTTTATACCGGAACCATCAGTTTGGTGTCTAAGAATTTTGACAAAACTTACACCAAACAGATATTTGTCGGGATTAACCACAATGCCGTAGTGAGGAAGACGTTGAAATACTTCCCGAAGATGTTCAAGATGTTCAGTTGGATTTGCACTAGCGATTGGGTCATCATTAATGTACACGTATACGAAAGATAGATCGAGGAAATCTTGGTCTGAATCTCTGGGAAGTCTGTGCATCATTGCGTAGACCAAATGGCATCCTGAGAAATTCGAAAAAACCAAATGGGATGGTGATGCCAGTTTTGGGAATACCTTCGTCAGCTATGGGAATTTGATGATATGCTCGCACAAAATCCAACTTCGAAAACAGATTTTTTGTGAAGATACAGTGAAAAGTCCTGAAAGTGTGTAATAGGATATCTATCTGGGATCGTTACACAATCTTCCATTCACAGTTACATAGGCCTGTGTTATTTACGAATCGATCCCGGTAGTGGTGGGTGTTTTTGATCACACCTCCGAAAGAATCTGGGCACATGTCTCGACTATCGTACTGTGATACTGATACTGATGCGATTTAGAGTACGATAATCGCCATATGGACGCCAGGCGTCCGGTTTGTTCTTTCCGACCATGTGAAGTAGTGTGGCCCAAGGTGAATTTGATGGACGGATTATTCCGAGTTCCATCATATGCTCGAATTCTCGTTTGGCAGCTTCAACTTGGTTGGGCGCCAGTCAGCGTGGTCTGCTAAAAACCGGGGGTCCACGGTTTGAAATATGGTGTTTGATGTCATTCTTCACAGGGGCGTCGTGTGTACAGGGTTTGAAGATATCCGAATATTCCCTCATGGAAGAAACGTAATTCGCTGCAGTATCTGGAATCAGGACCCGAATAGTTTGTATGGTTGAATTACACAAATGGCCGATGGCGTTAATCTTTGTGACATTGTCAATGAGTTTTCGTGTAGTGACGTTGACTGAAAACGATTGAAGTGTGAGGTAAATCGGCTCCCAGGATGAGAGTTTTGACATCGGCAACAGTAAAACTCCATCAAAAGTTTCGTCGCAGAGCGAGGTCGATGGAGATTGATCGTTGACCGTATGTGGTTATTTGAGTACCGTTCGCCGCTTGTAGGGTCAATGTCACAAAGATTAACGCCACTAGCTGTGAAGGAAATACGGGACAAAGTCGGGGATTGCAAGACGAATGTCGCAACTGCTGGTGGTACGGCGGTGGCTTGGATTTGACCCCGTACTACCTGTTCGACGAGGATGCCATGCACTTTCACACCGAGCTCAAGCACGCCTGTGTTGATTCTTTTTACCTTCCCACCTACACTTCAATTTTTATGTGTATTTGTATTCCAAAATATCGTTGTTTTCGCTTGTTCCCTCTATTTTGTTTTACTCTTTCACCTTGAATAATTGACTCCATTTTGACCGCGCTATTTTTGGTTTGGACTCGTGTGCGTAACGTGATACGTGCTCGATACTGTTTTTGACATTGACCCGGATCTAACCCGGTTAACCCAATATTTGAGGTATGTTTTTCAGTTATTTTGATTGCCTCAATATAGTACCGCTTTTGTTGACAAATCTTCGTTGGTTCTGAAATACCTGGGATTTTGCGCGTAACTCCATATTGGGGAATTCCTTGATTCTCAATAAGAATCAATAGTACTCAAATACTTTATTTCGTGGAGAATCCTTCGATCATCGCTGGATTTTGGCTCGACATTTGGTTCACACAACGGAGAATATCTCATTTTCAAATATGCCTAGAACCAGATCTGGCAAGTCGTCTAACCGTTTGAATGACGTTACCCTGAATCCCGTTCCCATTCCTGAACTCCCTAGTACTGAATTTTCTAACTCGCATTTTCATGATTCTATGTGTTTTTCTATGCTCCCATCTCATTCCATTGAAAATTGCGATAATTTATCTGTCACTTCCGCTACCTTAATTTCTAACCAGCACCGTCCTCCTAGGTTAGATGACGCCGGTAGTGTAAGTTCTAATGCAGTCAAATCGCGAAAAGATCAGCGTCGGCAGTTAGCTAAGGAAGTACACGACGAAGAGTTAGCTATTGAAATGAAAGAGCTGGAGATCCGCAGGCGCAGTCTAGATGCTAAGCGTAAGATGATGCATGATTTCGATTCGTCCGACGAAGATGTTAAGTGTGATATCGGCCGAGACACTTTTGTGATGCGTGAAGAAAAAATCTGCCCCTTACGACAAACTATGGTTGAGAGTCCGGTTTCCGTTAGTTCGATGTTGCGTGAGGCTCCGATGAATGCAGCGGGCTCGAGGCGAAACTATGATACGCATGTTGACGGATTGCCTAAGATAGACATTGAAAGGTTCGATGGCAATCCAACAGATTTCTGCAAATTTATCAAAGCCTTTGAACTGACTGTCGATGACCGCGTAACTAGCGAAAATCGCAAGTTGATGTACTTGCTACATTATTGCGTTGGCGATGCGAAGAGCGCAATTGAACATTGTATTTACCTCCCGGATAGCGAAGGATATTGTCAAGCCCGACGCATCCTTAAGACGGAATTCGGTCGCCCACATGATATCGTCCAGTCATTTTTGAAAGAGATTCTCAATGGCGATATCATTAATCAGAATGACATCGGTTCGCTTCGAAACCTGACACGCAGACTGCGCAATTGCGAGCTTGCTCTTGGACAGTTGAATCGCTTGAGCGAACTAAACAATACGACAAATTTGAAGTTAATTGTCGAGCGCTTACCCAAACATTTGCGTTACAAGTGGGCTGAGTGCGTTGATGAAATCATTCGATTTGACGGAGAGCCCACCTTTGGGGACTTAGTTCGTTTCTTGGAGAGACAAGTCTCAATGGCTACTAGCTGTTTCGGTGCTTTAGCTAGTGGACGTGAAGCGAAGGCTGGTCCACTGACACATGCGAATACTCGAAGAATTCGATTGAATGTCACTTCAACAACTGAGACATCGCGATGCCCACAGTGCTCCATGACACATGCGTTACAAAATTGTACATCGTTCGGCAGTCTGTCTTATGCTGAAAGGATTAACAGACTTAAAATGTCTAAACTCTGCTTCAACTGCTTTCAAGCAAACCACATAGCAGCTGACTGCAAACAAGCTTCTGGATGTGGGAAAGATGGTTGTAAGGGTAAACATCACCTGCTCTTACATCGTACCGTTCAGCGTGAATACGCAATGAAGATTAATTCGACAAGCACTCAAAGATGTAGCAGTTTCTTGTCCATCATTGCAGTGAGGGTAGTAGGTCCGAACGGAGTAGTTCTTACGAATGCACTTCTGGATAACGGGTCGGATGCGACATTGGTGACAGCTGACTTAGCCGAGGAATTAGGGCTGTCAGGTGCGCCAGCCTATGTTGACGTTACCTCAGTGCATGGTACACGCAAGCAAAAAACTGCCATCACGTCATTTGTCATTCAATCTCTGTATGATGGCACCAAAGTTGATGTTGATCAGGCGTACGTGATGGATTCTCTTCCCGTTGAAAAGGTGACAATTCCCGAAGAATCATTATTGACGCAATTGAGTCACTTATCCGACGTCAAGTTAACTCGCATTCCGGATAAAACGGTTCGTATTTTATTGGGAGTTAATGTTCCAGAAGTACACTGGGTATTACAGCAGCGGCTCGGTAAGCCAAAACAACCATTCGCACATTTGACACCATTGGGATGGACAATCATTGGTCCTACGTCGACAGTTGGGCATAAAGCGTCGATAAATTGCCTCAACACCCAAAGAGACATAAACGAGGACATCTTGAAATTGTTTGAATGTGAATTTTCCGAGAATCGCGATCGCAGTACACTGTCCATGTCCATACAAGATAAACACATACTATCGATGGCCGAGGATGGCACGCGTTTTCAAAGTGGACATTACGAAGTACCTATTCCTTGGAAATTCGATAAGCGTCATGGCCCACGTAACCGTATACTAGCAGAAAAGAGGCTCAGCTATTTAAAGAGTCGATTGCTGAAAGACACGTCGTTGTTATCAAAATATGACGAAATATTTCGAGATTATCTAAGTAAGGGATACGTGGAAAAGCTTTTGCCTGCGGTTAATGAGGGCATTTGCTACATACCGCATCACCCAGTTTTGAATCCTCGAAAGCCGGATAAGGTGAGAATCGTGTTCGATTGTGCGGCGAAGTTTCATGGAACTTCTTTGAACGACTGCATACATCCTGGTCCTGATTTGACTAACAGCATCACAGGAGTGCTTTTGAGATTTCGCTTGAAGGAGATCGCAATATCAGCTGATATCCAGGAGATGTTTCTTCAGGTCCGTCTTCCATTAGTTGATCGAGATTCATTTTGTTTTCTCTGGCATACTGACGGAGATCTCAATCGTTCCCCAGAAACATACAAGTTGAATGTTCATCCATTCGGAGCAACTTCTTCGCCATTCTGTGCGAATTTTGCGTTGCGTAAAGCTGCTGACGATAATGCTGACAAGTTTAGCACGGACACTATATTAGTCGTAAAGAGGAATTTCTATGTTGACGACTGCTTGGTATCTGTCGATACTGCCGAAGATGCTATTAAACTGGCCGATGAACTCCGAAAGTTATTGCAACTTGGTGGGTTTCGTTTACATAAATGGGTTAGCAATAATGTATCGGTACTGGAAAGTATACCCGCATCAGAAAGAGCAATACACCCAGGTGATTTAAATATAGCAGATTCAAGTTTACAACACACTTTGGGTCTATGTTGGTCCGTTGGCAGAGATCTATTCAGATTTGTCGTCAATATTCCTCCTCGTCCTATATCCCGCCGTGGCATACTATCATGTATCGCATCATTGTATGATCCCTTGGGGTTTGTTGCGCCTATTTTACTAAAGCCGAAAAGATTGTTACAAACATTATGCAAGAAAGGACACAGTTGGGACGAGGAGCTGATTGGTGTTGAAAGGAGAACTTGGGAAATCTGGAAAGAAGAGATACAACTCGTGAAGTCGTTGGAGATTCCGCGATGCATAAAACCGTCTGGGTTCAACTGTGAACATATGTCTCTTCATATTTTCTCCGATGCATCGGAGGTTGGTTATGGATCAGTAGCGTACGTGCGATATTCATCTCCAGAAGTAAAACCGTATTGCAGTTTTGTGCTGGGGAAAGCGCGTGTTTGTCCTCTCAAACCTATTACTATTCCCAGGCTCGAATTACAGGCGGCGGTCCTTTCAGTTAAAATGTTGCGAAACATATATGATGAACTTGGCTGGGATAATTTGAAGACTTACCTTTGGACTGATTCAACCATTGTTTTGTTCTATATTCACAATACTGAATCCCGATTCCAAACGTTTGTGGCTAATCGCATCGGTTTCATCCGTGAGCACACGGAGCCAACACAATGGAGACATATATCGTCTAACAATAACCCGGCAGATATTGGCTCTCGTGGTATTGACGCTCGAGAATTTCATTTGCTTGATCGATGGCTGTACGGTCCAGGTTTTCTATTGACTGATGAACATGATTGGCCTGCATATCGCCCGAGTGGCTTATCGCTTGATGACAAACATCTCGAGTTTAAAAGAAAAACCGTTACATTAGCGACTGTATCGACTCTACCCCCATTCGATAAGCTTCTCTGTTACTATTCATCATGGAACAAGCTCATGTGTGCCGTTGCGTGGCTACGCCGATTTCAACTATACATCTTGCGTAGAATTGACACAGCATTTACTATTAATTTAAAAGTTGGCGCATTAACATTGGACGAACTTCAAGAAGCTGAATACTATATCTTGCGCTATGTTCAAGGTTTGTGTTTCGCAGAAGAGCTAAAGGCACTGCAAGGAATGTCCGAGAAGCTCATCACCAATATTTTGAAATCATCACAGTTGCGTAAACTAAACCCCATTTTGAAGAGAGATCTGTTGTGTGTTGGAGGCCGACTCGGAAGTGCTGCAATTGAACCCCAATGCATGCATCCCATCATACTACCCTCTAAACATCCCGTGACTACTATTCTTGTACGATACATCCATGAAGCGGAAGGTCATATGGGTGTTAATTGTGTTTTAGCCGCATCACGACGAAAATACTGGATACTGCGAGGTGCTTCTGTGGTGAAGGGTATCGTGCGTAAATGCATCTCGTGCAGAATGCGATCCGCAAAACCGTCTGAACAAATTATGGCAGATTTACCGGAATGCCGATTGACACCTGGCTATGCCTTTGAGGCAACTGGAGTTGACATTTTCGGTCCGTTTTTGGTACGAGAAGGGCGTGTTAACAGAAAACGATATGGATGCATTTTTACCTGTCTGAAAACACGTGCAGTTCATTTAGAAGTTACGTATTCCTTATCAATTGATTCATTTCTGATGGCGTTATCCCGTTTTATTAATCGACGTGGCCCCCCTAATTATATGTTCAGTGACAGAGGCAGCAATTTCGTTGGGGCAGAGCATGAACTGAGACGTTTTTCAAATGAACTTGACGATACCAAAGTTCACAAGAGTCTGTTGAACAAAGGGATCGAGTGGAAATTTAACCCTCCCTATAGTAGTCACCGCGGAGGAATTTGGGAGCGGCAGATCAGATCCGTACGCCGTATTTTGAGTGCAGTTTCACGGGAACAAGTCTTAACAGACGAATCCTTAATGACCTTTTTGAGCGAAGTGGAACGAATACTGAACAATCGGCCGATTGTACCGTTGTATGATGATCCGGACCAACCAATTGCGTTGACCCCAAATCACCTGTTACTGGGCCGTGAACACGGCAGTGTGTTAGATGACTGCCTAAACCTCAGGGATCGGTATACGAAGCGCTGGCGACAAGCCCAAGTACTTGCAAACGCGTTTTGGCGTCGTTGGTTGATAGAGTATTTACCATTGTTACAAGTGAGGCATAAATGGATGCGTCTGCGAAGAGAATTTGCTGTTGGCGACTATGTTCTTTACCAAAACGAAAGTGCGTCGCGCGGTTCGTGGAAGAAAGCGATCGTGTCTGAGACTCTACTCGGTGCTGATGGTCATGTACGGGAAGTTTTGTTACGCACCGCAGACGGGGAGCTTAAAAGAGATATACGCCGTGTGTGGTTATTGGAAGGTGATGGAGAGTGATAGTTGTTAGAAAGCCGAGGTGGCTTTGGGGGGCGGTGTTGATTCTTTTTACCTTCCCACCTACACTTCAATTTTTATGTGTATTTGTATTCCAAAATATCGTTGTTTTCGCTTGTTCCCTCTATTTTGTTTTACTCTTTCACCTTGAATAATTGACTCCATTTTGACCGCGCTATTTTTGGTTTGGACTCGTGTGCGTAACGTGATACGTGCTCGATACTGTTTTTGACATTGACCCGGATCTAACCCGGTTAACCCAATATTTGAGGTATGTTTTTCAGTTATTTTGATTGCCTCAATATAGTACCGCTTTTGTTGACAAATCTTCGTTGGTTCTGAAATACCTGGGATTTTGCGCGTAACTCCATATTGGGGAATTCCTTGATTCTCAATAAGAATCAATTAAGCCTGCGACAAACACAACCAGGTCTACTACCCAGGGTTAAAGTAGTTGTGTGAAGGGTACTTTTTCTTGGAACACCGCTGTGAATCTCGTGTTGTTGGTTGCATATTTTTTCGATGATCTCGATGGACCGGATCAGCGAAAGATTTTCGAGTTTGTTCGCTCATTCGCGGAGACAATCATTCCGGTCTACTTTCCCATCGTGACCAAACTCAAAGATGCGGCCTACAATGATTTTGAACGTGAATGGCAACTCGTCCGTCGTGGCCGTTACGTAGATTTTAATCTGGTGTACGATTGAGGGACTAAATGCGGATTGGCTACGCCAGACGCTCGCATCAAAAGCAATCTCATGTCTCTAACACCTGTAGTGAAATTGTCGTACTGCTATGACACGTCGAAAGACCCACAAAACAAGGAACAAGGATTTGCTCAATGTGCTTCTAAATCCACGCGATTGGGTTTAGAATTAACTATTTTCTGCCAATTTGTAGTGGATAATGAGGAATGGATTCTGAAGCTGTGTGTATTCCAGTTAAATCCACATACAATTTTGACTCCGAATAAACCACAGAAGCACAAAGACCGTGTGTGGATAAAGAGTGTATTGTAATTAGTGAATAAGTTGATTGTGTACAAACGGTATTCAAAAGGTGAACATCGTTCACTGAGGTAACGAACAAAAAATCGGTTAAATGTTAGTGATAAATCAATATGGCGTTATCGGTAATCGAAAAGAAACGATAATGTCTAAGTTAACAAATTAAGATGATACAAAATATAAGACTGTAGAAATTACTATGATGGTGAGAAAGCATTCGCTTCATATGTACTATTAAATGACAGCTATAAAGAATACTGATGATGCAATCAAAATGCTATTGAGGTGTTTGGTTTGTGTGGGTTTAAAAGGGTCAATTACATGGTCGAAAGTGGAGTGCTCATTGATATAAACAACAAGTTTCGATTTGGAATCACGGATTGTATGAACGTTCAGAGTATCCTGTGAGAGTGAATTCCACAGAAAACAAATACACACCAACGAGAAATGACGTCTACAATCGAGTATTGTTTGCGGTATAACGAGACAACTTGATTACCTCCGTGTATTCTTAGGGGAACTTACCTTTTTTTCAAATCGCGGATAAGGTAATTTTTCGTCCGCGAATGTAAAGATCATGGCACTCCTTACAATCGTATGTGCAAAATCGTTTATTCCCAGCATGGCCATTCGATCTTGGTATGTGATGTGTTGCATCTCATCAAGTAGCTTCGTCGCTAGGTGGCTAATATTATTCTTTATAAAGCCACGGTAAGCAAGTTGCGACCATGTATTCTATCGTCTGACGGATGTGTTTCAAATGTTGGGGAGCGTTTTAGGAGAGAATCGCCCAAATATTCTCCTTACCATACTCAAGATACCGCTTGCCCTGTTGTAGACTTTCTGGGAATGACTATTCGGATTGTGCTTATCAATAATCCAGTTTCGGAGAACCTTCTCAACGATGGTCCAAGTCAAGTTTTCTTGACCAACATTTTCCAATTTCTTTGAGACCAGTTATACAGGGCATCCAAATACTCTTGCAGCATCAAACAATCTTCAGCCGATCGGATTCGCCTCCATATTTTTATGTCATCGGCAAAAAGTGCCATCTTGCATCGTTCTACCTGCGCAAAATCATTTATGTATATCAACAAAAGGATAGGCCCAAGCAGTAAACCTTTTATGACGCTGCTGGTGACATTGATGGGTTTTTTTAAACACCGTCAATGCGGACTCGCAAATGCCAATCGATCATTTAATCAGTTATCCACGATGATAAGTTTCCTGTTATTCTATATTGCACTAGTTTTTGCAGAAGCAGGCTGCGATTGACCTTATCGAATTACTTGGATGCATCAATATAACAGGCATGAATGGAGTATCCTAAGTCAAGAGACGTTGTCCAATCCTCAAGGATGGTGAGTAAATTTGAGAGACAAGATCTGTTTCGGGGAAAAACATTTCGCGAGATGCAGGGTAGCAGCCTAACAGGCCTGTAATTTGCTACGTCGAAACAATAGCCATACGGGAAAATTGGTGTTATCACACCAGATTTTCACGCCGACCGTACACAAGCGTCGCCAAAACTCCGGTTGAAAACCTCCGCTAGAATGTAGGAATGTTGTCTATAACATGTATGAACAATAGCTGTGGTAATGTTGTTCCCACCAGGGGATTTCCTCATATTTGGTCGCCATAGACTTCGTTCCACAACGACTTGATCAATTATTGGTTTATAGGTTCTAATGAGTTTGA
>JACCGJ010006605.1:0-38402 GCA_013407085.1 Atriophallophorus winterbourni | reverse complement strand
TGGAGATAATGAGCGAACCTGGCGCTATAGATAAGCATGTCACGTGCTGTAAGGTTTCCTGCGATCGATCAGGCTTTAAGCTCGCATCGACCTTTTTTATCTCTCTGCAAACGGATTCAATTATCCCTTTAGAAGGAAGCACTTTTGTGTCCACTCTGTTTCACGGTCGCAAAATTATGTTTGGAATTCGAATTTCAACGATTTAACCCAGTGTCCTCTTTCTACAAGCCCACTCTCAATCACATAACCCATTTTACATTGAATTCGGAATCACAAGATTGAAGAAAGACATAGCACAGTATATTTTTTTAAATTTCAATTTTTACATTCATGGCGGGTGCCTTCGAGGGAAGATTACAAACTTTGGCTTCGAGTGCGCTGGTGCTCAAGCTTCGAACTATTTATAATGACGGATATTTTGTTCGCTTATGTCATCGCTACTTTTCTTTTACTATCCCGTCATCAATTCTGGGACGATTTTATGCGAATTGCATCAGTGTTCATGCGTGAAAGCTTCACCTTTAAAATCGATTAAACACCTGAATCTACATCTGTATTAAGTATTGAATCACAAACCTTGAGGATGTTTAGGGTTTAAAAAAAGCGCTCATAATATAAAGATGGCCTTTAATTACAGATTTATACGCTTATTGATAGACCTAACATGGTGTTTTCTACGCTCCACAGATGTACTATTTACTCGATCGAACTTGCTATTGCAGTATGGTGCGTGAGTACTTTATCGTCTGGGTTAGCATCTATAGTTCGCTGCTATTAAGACAAAGTTCAACTGTACTATCAGCCTGCCTTCAAGCTGACTACATCGCGCGAAAATGCAGTTTAGTCTACATTTCTCGGCAGCAGGTGGTTCGCGAAATTCTTCACTTTACCTGTGTACCTTTACGAGTTCGACTGCCACTAACTGGCTCGGGCCTTCTTCGCTAGACCGGACATCTCATTTGCTGAGAATCGAGAATAACCAGTTTATCACAACGTTGTGTTCGACTTCGATGATCGAATTATTTTGCGAAAGCTAATGTGGCACTGCCCTGCACCATTTTTTTAAGTTTCTGTAATGACAAAATTGTTCTAACGACCATCGGTTAATTGCGTATTCTATCTATTATTCTTTGAGTTTATAAAATAGTTTGTTCGAAAACGGAATTACAATAAAGAACGCTAAGTTGATTCCACCACGAATGTTACCTCATCACCAGAATCCAGTAGTATCTTGGCACATGCCGGGGAATCTACTCCACCTCAGCAATTCGCGGTCCGCTACTGCCCTCTAGTTTATGAAGCGTCACTGTTTATATTATCTGCGATCACGTTTCTCACAAGTATGGTTCAGCGTTCCTCACTCCATCTCGTTTTGATTTTCTCGTTAAATTTTTGTCCTCTCTCAACTCATGCGTGCGTGTGCCATTTTCTGCAATGATGTGGTGGTATTTCGTCATTTAAGACACATAGAAACCTCATTGTTTATGATGTCAACTTGTATCCCCGTTAACAGTTCGCCATCTCCATGCCGTCTGGAAATCTGTACCGACTTCCGATCCGAGTTTTACGACCGTTGGCCTTTCAGATGAACATTCAAACGTTAGAACGAATTGAGTACGTTTTGTTTTTCCCTATGACCGATTGCGTTCGATTACTTGAATGGTAAAGCCCGTACCTCGAATTGTCTCCATAATTCGCTAGATCAATGAAATCAGAAGCCATTTCCATGCCATGTCATGCTCATTTAGGCTCCACACACTCAAGTTTCTTACAGCATGCTCTAGGCAGGATTTTTTGCTACACATGTAACCTCACTGCATTTTAGCAGATTATCCTACTTCACACCGCACTCCTGTTTTCTCGTTCGCGGATTGACGCACCCCATGTCATGCGAATTCTCTCTCATCTCTAATCGTGTCCACAACAGTACTTCTGTGCTATGTGGCTAACACCATGCTAAATTGATTGGCAACCGGTAGTGAGCTGCAAGATGAAACACACTGTAGTCTCACTACCATTTCTATCCCCCCTCCCATATCTGTCTAGGCCTGGGCAACGTGACAGTATCTCAGCCCGCGAGCAGTCTCTGACTTTGCGGCAGTTTGCCTGGATCAGGCTTGTGCTTTCATATCATACCATACCACAACAGCTAGGTGTGAAACTAACCTTAAATGGGGAATTCTTGCTCCACACAATAGTCAAAAACAGAATCACATTGTGAACAAAATTATACTTGGAATCTACGATTGAATGTGATTCTTGTAACGATCTACAATTGTCAAATACCGAATTACAAAGAAATTTTGTGTCAAGCGCTCAAGAAGCCTATAATTGAACAGTGTACTATTCTGCTCCCATTTGTTGTAAAAGCAGGGAATCATCTAAACAATCCCAACGTGATTTGGGTCATTTTTGCGATCCACGCAAATTTGAACAAGGTGATACGGTTAGATTTGATGAGATGTTTTCGAAATTAGAAATTCTCCCATCACTGACAGGTCCGTGTATTTATTCCACTTGGCTAAATAATGTCAATGAAAACCATCTGCTATCAATTAGTTGAAGCAAAGAGTTTTTCCTAATAATATTCACGTGGTTATTCTTTATCATCTCGTACTCATGAGTAGTCTAAACAACCAAAAAGACGCAAACGAAGCTTTACGTCAATCATTCTTAACCCACCGAAATCAGAGCGCATGTCAAAACATGACGTGATGTTTTATTTTATATTGAATCTTATTGGAAATTATATGGCTGGAAGCTTTGACGATGAAGTGCTACATGCAGTCTATTTTATCTTTGAGAGTTTACTTCTTTCCAGACCGATTGGATAGATCTGTTTTCTTCATTTTTTCTGTCAAACTTTGTCTATTTACATGTGCAGTATTTCGCAATATCCATAAAATACGCACGTGTAATCTATAGACTCGACTGATTGTGAGATTCTTCTCCAAGTGACCATATGGTTGTCTTGTCGCCAGCTTTGTGATACTCTTTGTACGCAAACATCTTGCAACGCGTTTGAATTCATGCATCACTTATTATTACTGGCTTCCCGTTATAAGACCCTAGTGCTTTGAGTTTAATTACGATGTGTCGGTTATATCCGTATCACGAAACGCTACAAATCAAGTTTAACAATCTACTAAGCCCGTCTGTTTGCCTTAGAATGACTTTAGATAGTTAACCTATCAATCAGCGCGTGCATTTACTTGGTGTTTCCAACGGCTCGTCGCCCTATAACTGTATTGGAATTTCATGAATTAAAACCCGCTTGCATGCACGGTACAATGGCGGAAATGCGTTAGGCGAGTTACACAAAAGCCTTCTTCTTCTTCTACCTGATGAATGCAAATAGGCCTAAACGGGTCGTGGGGTGTATGTGATGGATGCACATTCAAATGCGATTTTTTATTCACACTCGTGGGTCTAACCCATCTACATGCGTATGGGCCCATGTGGTGTTGCACAGGTTAGTCGTGCCAGCCTGATTCAACCGTGGTTTATCAGTTCACACCTTGCCTACCATTTCTTCCCTACTTCGAGGTATGCGGATCCTGATCGTACTGTCCCTGTCTGATGAGTTCAAACAGCACGAAACTGATCGTGGGGTATGTGTGATAAAAAAGCATGCACAAGCAAGCTTTAAATCTCTGTCCTTATTTCTTTTCGTTTTATATTTCACGCTTTATCCATAGTGGAATTCCATAGATGCTGAGTTTACGAATTTTGATCTCGCAACGCTTGTCAACACTCTCCATTTGGTGGCACATTGAACTGTCATCTTTACCCTCTGCTACCCGATTTGTTTGTTCACGTTATTCCAGTCAGCTGCGATTCTCCAAATCAACATCTTTGTCACAGACGTTTTGCAGGTTCGGGATGATCTACCGAGTCGGATAAAAAATTATGATAATACGCAGGCAGCGAGTCAGTATTGTCTTCGAGCATGACAGTGACATGACGCTATGTGTACGGAAAGGAAAAAGCGACGAAGCAACACATCATATTTCCCTCCGATTTATAGTCAGACACGTTGATTATGATTTATTCATCCTATCAACGCCATGTTTACACACGCTTGTATGCTATTTAGGAACAATATGAAACTGTGAATTTCCGTTCTCTTTTTTTCACGCACACACACAGCACAGTGCTGTGCTCAATTCAGATCGCTTGCATGGATATTCCGAACTCCCAGTCCACCGAGGCCGCGTCTAACACCAAGTTAACTGAGCCACTTACATTCAAATTGACGAAATTCCAGCTGGCCCTCAGTGCACCCTTAAAACAAATGAAAAGTCGTGCGACCAGTCCACATGTTCCCCAGGCCGGATCAAATTTACCAACTCAGGATGTGGCTAATGTGCAATCGCGATCCATCAAATCCAAGAACAATGAGCCATCCTCACACGGGATTCCCGATGCCATTGTCGGCGTACCGGTCAATGCACAATACACCGAAGCTGTGAGTATGGTTTGGTAAATTGGGTAGTTTTGTGCAAAGCGTTCCTTGTGCATCCCATCAAGTTTTCTGAACGAATACAGCGATATCTGCACGACAGCTTGCTTGCCAATTTCACTGCCATCCCTTATAAGAATCTTTCCTCTTCGCCTCATTCGACTTAATACAAGATTAAGCAAACACTCTGAAAAGATGCTTACTGCAAAACGTATCCTGAACCGTAACTAGCCACTGTGGTGTCGTGAAGTACTTCTATACTGGGCGGCTAACCGTGTTAAATTGATTGGCCACCGGTTATGAGCTGCGCACTGAAACACGCTGGAGTCTCACTACCCTTCCTTCATATATGTGTTCTAGGCTGGGCAACCTGAAGTATCTTAGCCCACATGCATATCCTCTACTGTGCGGCACTTTTGCCTGGTCAGGCTTGTGCTGCCATGATATGAAGCACAACTATACAGGCAAAGTGCCCGCACGTCAGAGACTGCACGTGGCTAAGATACTGTCAGGTTGCCCAGGCCGAGACAGATATGAGGGGGGAAATAGAAATGGTAGTGAGACTCCAGCGTGTTTCAGCATGCGGCTCACTACAGTTGGCCAATCAATTTAGCACGATGTTAGCCGCACAGCACATTTGTGCATGCCATACCATACTGTGATGTCGGATTGCGGGCAACTCATCTCGGAAAACGAACTACGCGTACTTTAGAAAGGTTTTTTAACTGCCTGTGTCATGTGCCGCCTTGGTCACCACGACGCTATACTGATCCAAACGCGGCGCCGTGAAAAAAATGCGATACGGAGATAGGTGGTATGGGATCCGTAAGCTTGTCCCTATGCATGCTGATATGTTTTTCTATATAAATATTACCCGAAGAGCTTATTACGAAGTTCATCGTTGTGTATTCGATGGTAACAGCTTCGGGCACACACACGCAATATGATGTTTTTGCACCCGAATTATAGGTTTCAAACGATGGAGTCTGAGAATAACTGCGACACGTATCTAACGCTGTCAGCTACTCCGCTAATGGCGCGGAAACACCGATTATCGATTCAAGATTAGTGATAAAAATGCAAAAAATATGGATTCACATATAAAATTCATATGAATCATACATTCAAATACCACTCTATGTGAATATGCACGGAATTGCAATCGTGCAGTACTTATGTGCTGTGCGGCTAACCGTGCTAAATCGATTGACCATCGGTAGTGAGCTGCCTGCTGAAACAGGCTAGAGTCTCACTACCATTTGTATTTTCTCTCTCATATCTGTCTAGGCCTGGGCAACCTGACAGTATCTTAGCCCACGTGCAATCTCTGACTCTGCGGCACTTTGCCTGGATCAGGCTTGTGCTATCATACCATATATACATACTCTATGCGAATAAGCCATTACGTATCTCAGCATCTCCAAAACTGGGAACCCATGCTTGAAGTATTGTAACGTTCGTTTACGGTAACTTGTGAAGCATTACGTTCATGTGAGTCGAATCGAAAGTAACGTTAACATCCATAAGAATGACTAATTTTCTGTTGATGTCCGAATCTAGAAATTTGTGGAGTATGGAGTTGGAAAAGTAATAGGGAAAATCGTTAGCCTGGATTTGTTGTATCGCTTTCGGGAGAGTGGATATGTGACTGGCGCATCTTCTACTAGGATAGAACCCTGCGTGCTGTTTAAGGATCTTCAACTCGCTTTGTAAGTTAAGGTCCTAAAGACAAGTTGGAGCAGAAGCCTGGGCTAACATTATTGTCGTTAAATTCGGCGAAATGTACAATGTACTGTACAATGTACTATTCGCGGAACTAAATAGGACTTTTCCTAATATCCTCTTCAACTCTCATACCTTGTTGTGTTGGTATGCCTTGTGGGCTGTCGTTCGGTTTTACCTTCCACACAGCTATTTTTACTTGCGTGATGTTTTTCATTCTATGTCTTGGTACCCTGACCATATTTCCTCCCACTTGAAGATTCTGTCTCTGACTGTCGCAATCCTGGCTTGTGCACTTTGTGTGGTGTCTTTCACAAATTTATATTAGTATGCAAGTCACTTGCCGTAACTATTGTTTATTTGGGACTGTCAGTAACACATTATTTGGCTTACAGTACGTCAACCGCCTATGCCCCGTCAGTCTGCTGTGGCGCTTTCGTTTGAGTGAATTCACGCCGTTTGTCAACACCACACTCGAACGATTCAACAAGTCACCGTTCTTCATATTTCGATGTTCCTTCGCTCCCGCTAACGACCCCGTCAGTGAATCTGAGCTTACGTTAACGCGACGCATCTCGGTAAGTATTCGAGGCTTTTTGTCTTTTCCATCTCGTCGGTCATGCTCTACGCGACTGTTTTCTTGCCCCCCTCATTTCAGTCTACACGGCAACATGCGATGGAACGAGCATCGTCGGTGTCCAACATTTTCCTGAAAAGTCGCAAGGATCGCCTGGTTACTTGATTTTCAGCAAATTTTTCAGTGATTACTATTGCAGTTGTTATAACAAACCCTGCCTGTGATAACAATTTTCGTTAAGAGCTTATGGTTATACAAATTACTTCACCTTCGTTTGTTTTTTTTACTGAAACAGTGACTCGTATGGTATGGTATGAAAACACAAGCCTGATCCAGGCAAAGTGCCGCACAGTCAGAGACTACTCGTATCAGTGAGTAGGAGAAATCAAGAGATTTAGTTTAAGTGACTACAATATCACCTCAAGCTGATATGCTTCGTCTGTATTTGCCTAGATTGCGTTCGACACGTCACGTGGGAAATAAAACCGTTTTTGGAAGCCGAATCCTGCCTCGCGACATGCCTTTTTACAGGCGTAACCTGTGAAACCTTAAATATAGCATAGTCTTCGAAGTTTACCGTACCCCAAATTCGAATATGCGTTATACGACCGTTCCATTCAATATCACAGTAAACGATATCTGCAATGTCATTCCAATTTTTTCGAATGTACGCAAATCGGACTAATGTATCGCGTGCGCCAAACAAAATCGTCTTATTCCATAAGACTCAATGACCAAATGTTTGCAAGTAATGCAATGACATTGATGCTAATGAGAAGTTTAACAAATGGGCGTCATTTGAAATACTTCAATATAGAATCACTGAATTGAGTGTTTCGACAATTCGAATTAGCTATGTTTAGTAGCAACGTTAAAACCCCTAATGACACGATATTGCACTACTTTCACAAACTAAGGAACGGTGAGTAAAACCACACTCGAATGAAACGCATTTCTAAGAGTTTTAGTAAACGAATACAACAGCCTCGGCATTTTTCACACTGCCATTAATCAAAAGAGGTTTTCCGCTCTATTTCACAAAAATGCTCAGAGATACATGCAAGACCGACTTTAACAAAATTCTGGGTCAGATTGGCGGGACGAAGCGCATGAGCAAAAGGAACGGTTCGAAAGCTTTCCAATGACAAGCGGAACATCGCATGTCGAGATAGCGCAAGAGCAGCAGGTGTCGAAAAGTCCGACAACATCGGCTATAAAAGAACTGCGTGAGAACGGTATCTAGAGATAACCTATCAAAAGGGGGAGCATCAGCACCGCCTGAGCGTCTTGCGATTTGGCAAGGTCGGCCTGATGTAGATGAGGGCTCGATGGAAACCGGTTAGCACAAAAAGCACCTAGCCATTCAATCGAAGTAACAACCTGAACAGACACACTGAGGGAGCGCTTTGCAATTATGAGATTCACTTACAAGCTATGAGTTTCTTTTATTCTGTATCGTTTGTATAACAGCCGATTGGTGGTAGGAAATTTTAACGTCCAGGCTGAATCACGAGGCAATGCAAAAGTGGATAGGAAGCGTGATGGATGGCGTGGTAAACATTGGTTCGAGTGTCTCAGAAGCGTGGGTCAACAACACAAGAGACTTCCGAACAGGAAACGTCATCTGGCTCTGATCCATTACACATGGCATCATAATCCCACTGTAAAATTCCTCAGGGTATGACGTCGGCATGCGTGGACACCAACAACGCTCCAAGTACAAGCAGCTTAGTCTTAAAGGCATTCGTTCGCTCAGAAAATGTTAGGTTGCTTTACACACGAGCTGAAATCTCGTTGTTTGAAATTCACTACTGTTACCATTAGCTAGATGTAATTAAGTGTACAATCACAAAATCTTCACTAAATTTCGGTGTGAATAAAGTCGCCATCAACCTGCCTTTTAATTTGCACTGGTTACAGTCAGATTATGAGAAAACAAATACAAACAGTGGCATCCTATCGTAAATAGTCACCAGTGGGGATGTTGTGTGCACCGATCATTTAAGCCGCATCTATCTAATAAGAGAAATAAATTACCCGGGTTTAGAACCCAATTTGTGGCTGTTGTTGCGGGGTTTATTAAATAATTTTCTTGATCTACCAAATTGCAGGGTACTGCCTGGGATATACATCAATTTTCGTTATGATTTTCACTCCTCCCACAAATGAATACAAATGTTTACATGGGAGCTTAATAAAAAACACATTTATGCAGCTGATAAAAACCATGATCGCATTGATAGAAAATAATTGAACGTAACCACTGTCGCCTTAAGGAAACGCTGAAAGATCACGATATCAGTTGAACTTTTAGACCCATCCGGTCGATTACATATTGCGGCATACAAAAAACCGGGTTAATCGGTTTGAGTTCGGTTTTCGCCAGGTCGAGAGCATTGGCCGCCGCAACGTCCGAACGATTGGCGGCGTTCCCGTTCCCGTTGAGGGGCTTGAAATCGGTGTCCGCTTGGGCTAGCAGTGAGAGGCCTGCCAGTCCGAACAAGGTGTGAAAAGGATCCGGCATGTCGCCTGGTCGATCTGCGATGCCACCGCTTTCCTCGTCTTGAGAAGCCAAAATGAAACTGACCAAGTTCTGATCATCGATCCAGCTTGTGTGCCCTAGAATTGTTAGTGTAGCGAGTGCCCACCTGTGAAAACAAAATGATGCCGTTTCAGTGTCACGTACGTATACATGTAAAGAAAAGCAGCATGTATAGAAATAGTAGCGTAGAGTCTTCTTAAAGCTTAGAGTCAAGTTGTGTAATGCGGAACAATAGATCATCGCTGGGCTGTGGAACCCGTATTTTTTAGAGGCTCGACAGAAAACGAGTAATAGCGACATGAAATGCATGGTTGCGGCACATTTCGGCGGCACGCAATGAAGTATGAGGTTGCCCGAGATATGTATGAAATGACAAGCCTGATCCACGCAAAGTGCTGCACAATTAGAGACGGTACGTGGGCTAAGATAGTGTGAGGTTGCCAATGCCCAGACAGATTAAACAGAAAATGAGAAATAAGCACAACAGTGGTGCACAATTGCACATCCGTGCAATGTCAAACGCTATCACTGTTATCGTCCTCAGTATCAGCAAGAAGCGCAACAATGAAAATCGCTACAAATAAATTATTCACTTGCATTGATACGTAACACATTTTGCTGTACATTGGTATTAGTTACCAAGATGAGTAACCGTTCCCAGGGTAAACTAGGCCAACCCCTGGGAGTGATGGAGAAGGGACAGACAGACACCCTATGAAAAACTAAACAGTAGGTCTCTTTAAAAGACGTTTTGATGATGACGTCATCTAGCCTAATGACGGAACATTCAAAAACAATTATGCAAGCTCGGCTAACTCCAGTTGATCACAAGCCAATAAACGGTTCTTTGGGATTAATTCCACATAAAAACTTTTGAACATTTTATAATACGTGATGTTAAGGGAGGAGATGTGAGCATACAATACATTGCCTTTTATGGCGCCTCGAGCGGTTGCAGGGAACACTGTGTGATAAGTATTGAAACATGTGGTCTCTTGTAAGAAACCCTATATAAACCGTTGACATACAAGTTTTAAACTTTGTTTACGCTTTTCCCTGTTGAAGGCTCACTGAACCTGATCTTACTGTTTCCACCTGATGACGGCAAACAGCCAGAAACCGGTAATGGTGTGTAAGGGATGGGGATGTGAGCACTACAATATATTTTCTAATAAAGTTAATCTTCCTTTCTTTTTTTAAATCGTGACAAGGACAACAATCACCGCTATGCATCCACCAAAGACGAGAAAAAATATGTAGCGTTGCTGCCTTCGGTTTAGTTTTCGTACTGATGACATAAATACTGGTTCCGAATCAGAATTTACAGTAAATATTAAACTACTTATTTATGCAATACCATATTAAAAGTGGTTTCAAAGGTTGTCTTTGCAATGGGGATAAGCTCCCACTGTCTATAAAATGATCCTAAATGGCGCGCGTCTCAAACAGCCTCTGACAACCAAGTCCAGCTTCTGGCCTGCACCAGTGTCTCCCCGGGCCTGGTGGAACTGCTTCTACCAACAGAAGGGACGAGAACGAGTGGTGCTTGAAAACCAGTTTGCTTCGGGCAGATGGAGCTTGTTAGCATGGGAGGGCATTTCATCTAAGGGAAGGAAAACCCTGATTTTAAACCTCAGGTGCCTTGCAGGATACCCGATCACGGGAAAGGCTTCGGGGGAAAACCATGAGGAAAACTCTGGAGCAGTCTCGTAGACGATTAGTTGGTGCACACCACCTCTGTCTGGCAACTCTCTGTTGCCTTTCAGGTCGCACGTGGTTGTGCAAAGGCTAGCGAAGCTGACTCGAACTAACGCCGAGTGGTGCTGGGGACGCCGTTTTGTACCCAAATTCCTAAGACCCTACATTGAAGCAGACTCATCCTCCGGGAGGAGATAGTCGCACAAAAAGTAAAGTATATAAAAAGTATGGTATGGTATGAAAGCACAAGCCTGATCCAGGCAAAGTGCCGCTTTCATTAAATCATAGATGTAAACCAGGGAAATAAACTAACCAAGAGTAGCAGACGTCTGGTTGCTTCTCAGGGCGTCCATTCAATCCACCGCTCGGTAACTGTCGTTCTGATAGCCACCACGCTGCTCTATCAAGGTCTAAACGCCGAAGCTCTTGGAGTATTGCTAAACTCCCAATCACGCAGTATGCTTGACCGGCGTGTGATTCGCTTCCAGGTCTGGTACCGAAACCGCCATCTAAATTTTGACAGCGTTCCAAATACGAGGCACACTTTTCCTTGTCCAGGCGTCCGGAAGAACAGCATGCTTCTAATTGACCGAGTAAATGCAGCGAAGCTAGTGCGCAGAAATTGAAACGCGTATCAATCTCACCCCATTTATCGCCGAAAAAACTTCCATCTGGTTGCTGATCGGTTTAGAGACAATAGAAAAATAAATAAATCAGCAATCACTGACCGGCTAATAGACATGGTCGTTTTTCGTTTAATATGTATGAAATGGATGGAATTTCTAGAATGGAACAAGGTAATGTGCCGTATAGTCAGCAAATACCCTGGCTGCTCAGATGTAGATGGAAAACAGAATGTGTATGTATGTATGTATGTATGAAATCACGCCTGATCCAGGCAGTCGCACACTCATAGACTGCCTGAGATAAGTTACGGTCCGGTCTTCCAAGCCTAGACAGATTTGCGAAAAAAAGAAATGGCAGAGACTAGTGTGTTTCAGCATACAGTTCATCACCAGTGGTAAATCGATTTAGCACTGCGTTAGTCGCACAGCACAGAAGTTATTCACGATTTCACGTCGGCGTAGAAAAGACAAGCCGACAGAGAGATCAGTGTGTATCCACAGGCAGCTGAGTACAATAAATATATCACGGGGTTACATACACAGAATTGCACGGATGTGCAATCGTGCTTGCACGGATGTGCAATCGTGCAGCATTTTTGTGCTGTACGGCTAACATCGTGCTAAATTGATTGGCCAACGGTAGTGAGCTGCATGCTGAAACACGCTGGAGTCTCACTACCATTTCTATTTCCCCCTTATATCTGTCTAGGCTTGGGCAACCTGACAGTATCTTAGCCCACGTGCAGTCTCTGACTGTGCGGCACTTTGCCTGGATCAGGCTTGTGCTTTCATAACATAATAACACAGAATTAGGACACTGAGTTCAATCTCACATAGATATTACCGTGGAGCAAAAGCGCGAACTAATTATTAAAATGAAATAAGCTAAGAACTGAATATTGGAATATCAGCGAATGCCATTTTGAGTAATATTGCAAATTGAAGGGAGTGACAAGTTAAAATGATTTCCTTCCATTCAGTCGATGCCGATCCTAAGGGTATAGCTCAACCAACCGGTTATTACATGGCTTCCAGGGTTAGGAAGACATAAAACTGGCACCAGAATTTAACGTCAGTCAGCACACTCATGAATCTTTGACGCAGATATAGTGTAATAGCGAAAGAAACTGGGTAGCTTGATTGAGCATGGAGAATATTACTAAAAGACTGAGCTTGCCGAGGAATCGGCCTGATGAGCATTGATTTGCGCTTCGTTGACAAAAGGAAGTGTTTAGGTAGCGTATAAAAAGAGATGTCATAGCCAATAAGAATTCGCAGGTAACGTTTTAGTAAATGAGTACATCCCATTTGAACCAAATCAGTTCTGTGGTATAACAAAGATGATGTTGAGAATATAGTTTGAAAGCATTGCAGATCAATCAATATAAATTGAATGATGGCAGTGAAAGATAGCACAAGGATTTGCTTAAAAGCACTTACTTGTAGACTTAGAATGTACTGCACGAGAGCGTCTATATTTAAACAATCTAAAGAATCGTACAAAGCTAGGACTTGTATTCCACTGAGTGTCGAGAGTAGGTGTGAATCATGTCGTGGTGCCGGAGACAAACCACCATCGGATTGTTGACATTGTAAGACTAATTCAATGACCTTATCTTTGTTCACGCGATGAAGTTCATTCAATAAATCCAGCGCCGTTAACGTCCAGAACACACCAGAGAGTTTGATGTAATCTAAGGTGCAATCATCTTTCTTCTCATATTCCAAAAGAAATTCTGCGTGTTTCTTGAGCATAAGTTCCTTAGTTTGAATGCCGGTCAAGTTGATATCCACTATTGGATGAGCCATTGGGCTGTTCACTGATTAACTTTATTAGTACATTAAATTCTGAAACCAAAAGGACAGAAAGCCATTCAGGTACTGTAAGTAGATGTAATAAATTAAAAGGATATTTAAACCGGTGTACATAAACCGCAATCATTGAATGTAAAACGGAAAGTGAACTACGATGCAAAAATATGCAACAATGGCCGTGACATCAACTTCCAAAATCTACAGGACAAATGAAGCTAGCTATACACGAGTAATCACAAGCTTGGAAACATGGTGTAGTAAAAGATTGTGCGGTTCCTGTAAGATTCATAGTTTGCAATAGACATTTACACTTGGAAGGTTTGGAGCTCATTTAGGATTGTAAAATACTGCAGTCTGTCTACCGCCAATCAGCGACATTCGGAAAGGTGACAGAGTATCATTGTCATTATACCTTTCTTATATCAGTCTAAGCATGGGCAATCTGACACCTGCACTTTACGATTTTGCGGCATTTCGTCTGTATACAGGCTTCGGATTTCTTACATATACGTAGTCTGTCCAGTGGAACCTGGCTATCTGTATACGAACAAAAATAGATATCATGAAAAGTTTCAGCATAAGCCTCTTAAAAATATAAGAACAGTTCGAAAATCAATAAAAAAACATTTTCAGGTAAAATCCTCTTCAAGGTAATATTAAATCTGGTGTATGTTATGATGGTATGAAAGCACAAGCCTGATCCAGGCAAAGTGCCGCACAGTCAGAGACTGCACGTGGGCTAAGATACTGTCAGGTTGCCCAAGCCTAGACAGATATGAAGGGGGAATAGAAATCGAAATGGTAGTGAGACTCCAGCGTGTTTCAGCATGCAACTCACTACCGTTGGCCAATCAATTTAGCACGATGTTAGCCGCACAGCACACGAAATGCTGCACGATTGCACATAAATCTGGTGTAGAAGGCAGATGGTCGCCCATCATCAGAGACAGCATTACACCTGTAGCATTTACCGAATGCTTAACTGCCATACAAACATGAAAAAACGTACAATCTTAAAAGATGGGGAAGCGTTGGACTTAAATAGATACGGATTCTAAAGAAGACTAAGCACAAACAAACTGGAAAGAGGTACCTACACGAAAGAAACATGCATTCAATCAAGTTTCGTGAACGAGTAGAGCCACATCAGCACGGCAGCTTCCTTGCTGCTTTTACTGCAACGTGCCATAACAAGCTTTCCTCGTCATTCCACTTGACAACATACGAGGTTAAGCAAACACTCCAAGAAGATGCTTAGTGCAAGACCGCCAATGAACACGGCTTCGGGACATATCCTGAAGCATTACTAAGCACTGCGAGATCTGATCGCGGGGACTCCAGCCAGGAAGACGTGCTGCGCCGACTTTGGAAAGGTTGCTAGTAAGGGTTTTAGCTGCGTACGCTATCTGACGGCTTATCCACCATGAGGTTTACGTCAACCGGGATGTGGCGTCACAAAAAGAATTCGTTTCAGAAGTCCGTGGTCCGGCATCCGTAAAACATGAACCAACCTGCGTAACCTATGCAGGTTGATCTGCTTCTCTATATGAACATTACTACCGAATAAGAATCTCAACACGTGCATCGTTGCGTATGAGACAGTGACAGCTAACTCTCAAAATGCTGCGGACACATTGGTTGTCAAACACTTGGAGACGCCGTGTGCTCTTAACGTAGGGTCCAAGTTTCGCACCCATCGTATGGTATGGTATGGTATGAAAGCACAAGTCTGATCCAGGCAAAGTGCCGCACAGTCAAAGACTGCACGTGGGCGATATTACTGTCAGGTTGCCCAGGCCTAGACAGATATGAGAAATAGAGAATACAAATGGTAGTGAGACTCCAGCGTGTTTCAGCATGCAGCTCACTACCCATGGCCAATCAATTTAGCACGGTGTTAGCCACACAGCACAAAGTACTGTACGATTGCACATCCATGCGAATTGCACACCCGTGCACCCATACAATAATACAGCCCTCACTGACGCTTTGCAGACTAATTTTGAGTAAGAGAATCCTTTCTGACGCAAGAGGTGACCCAAGTTGCGGAATGTTACGGTCGTCTTAGAAATGCGTGCCGAGACCTCGTCGTCTAACGATACATAATTATTGATACAACTACCGAGATACGTGAAACGATCTACAGTTTTAAGCGCCTGATTGTTAAGTAATAAAGTGCTGTTTGATAAATCGATGTCCTGCAGTAGAACACCGCACTTGGAAGGTTGATCACCTTATTCTCATTCAAAAGCTACGCCACTACGGAATCGATTACCCCTTGTTGACGTGGATCAGCCGATTTCTGCAAGATCGCACATCGTGTGTGCGCGTCAAAGACGCTTATTCAGACTGTTTCCCGGACCAGTGGAGTTCCGCAAGGATCCGTACTCGGACCCACTCTCTTCCTTATATTCATCAATGATATCAGCATGATCTTATCAAGCTCATTTTTACTCTTCGCGGATGACCTCAAGGTTTGGCGTCGTATATCTAGCTTCGAAGATCATCAAATCCTGCAACGTGACCTCGACCGCCTCTACCAGTGGTCATTAGTATCAGTATCAGTATCACAGGGCGATAGTCGACCAAGTCGAAACGAGTGCCCAGATTCTTTCGGAGGTGTGCTTGAAAACACCCACCACTACCAGGATTGATTCGTAAGTAGCACAGGCGTGTGTAACTGTGAATGGAAGATGGGAGATGTCTCATCACCGAAAGGTGAGAGAGTTATGCATGTTGCATGTCCAATCGAATGAAAAGACGATGGACAGCAGTTTATTCCCACAAATGCGAAAAAATGAAAAAGAAACTTTTTTGTGTTTCAAAATATTTTTCGAATATTTTTGTGTTTTTTTATCATAAAATGAGGGATTTAGTCTTAAGGGTAATGCTCCGGGAAGAGCTCCTGCCACCGTTCGTCCAGCCCATATTTGAACGCAATTACTGAAGTTGCCAAGATTAGTTCTACGGGAAGTGAGTTCCACGCCTTCACTATACGGATGCTAAAGAAGTGCGTTCTGGATTCGAGCACAATTTACCGTTCAACTCAACAAAATGCCACATTCTGGCCTTTCAACACTCTGTTCGTTACGCTTATCACTTGGGGGACGAGCTTTTGCGCCATGTGGACCAGGTAAGCGACCTCGGCGTCATCGTACAGCAAGACTTGAGTTGCTCCAGCCAGTGAGTCAAGGCTGCAAGAACCGCAAACCACAGTGTTGGTCTTCTGAGGCTACTTTTCAGACGCTTTGACCGACGACTCTACCCACAGTTACTGTCCGCTTACATCCGCCCCCCGCTCGAATATGCAGTCAGTGCGTGGCATCCGTACTTACTTTACTTTACTTTTGTGCGGCTGGCTCCACGGGTGTATTAGCCGGCTTCATTGATGTCTCGGATTGAGACATCACCATGAAGTTTCTTGGGGATAGTGTACAAGTGATGTCCCAAGCACCACTTGGTGTTTGTTCGAGTACACCTCTCTAGCCTTTGCACAGCCAAGTGCAACCTACAAGGCAGCAGGGAGTTGGCAGATAAACGCGCTGTGCGCCAGTTTTCTACCTACGGGGCTTCTCTCCGGATTTTTCCTCGGGGTTTTCTCCCGAAGCATCCGTGGCTCCAACAAGACATGAACGCCCTCGAATAGCCACAGCGGCGAGCAACAAAGCTTATCAACGGCCTTCAAAACATGTCCTACGAAGAACGGCTGCAGTATAGCGGCCTCTTTTCAATCCGTTACCGACTCCTCCGCGGAGATTTGCTTTTGACCTTTCGCATTCTCACAGAGAATCAGCACCTTTGCAAGTCCCTGATGCCTCTATCCAATCGACGTAATCATCGTGGGCACAATCTCAAGATTGCTCATCAGAACAGCCGATTGAACAGTCGAAGGTATTTCCTACCCCTTCGCATATGCCGTGTCTGGAACGCTCTCCCGCCGGAGGTGGTATGTGCTGAGTCACTGTCTTCGTTTAAGCAACGACTAGACAAACACCTATGGCAATCAACTTTCAAGTGACTTTTGTTTATCTTTTGCCATTCTGATCTACCCCATTATACTACATACCACTCACATATCGATAAAAGACTAACACTTTTTCCAGTCTTTTCTCCCCAGCTTACAAGCATCAACGTTGCTCACGCCAAAGCAACCGTCTGCAATTCCGTCATGCACTGGAGGACGTGGTGGAAATGTGTCTTGGGCTGACACTTCTCCCTATAAAAAGCCACAAATGTCCAATCAAGGTATATGCTATACGCGAACATGGCCCGCTATAAGGCCTATTTGCCTCCGTTTTTCTCTCATCATGTATGCTTTTTAGCACGCTTTGTGCGACCCTCTGTACACACCACCCAGTGGTTTCTTACAAGCTATCAGCTTTTATTACCACAAAAAACTATTGACTAGCTACTTTTTGCACTGCTCCGGTGTTTCTGTAGCTGGAATTTCCGGATAGGCGAGTGTTGGTATGGTGCTAAATTTACGTGCCGAAACCTGTCTAACTGATTGGATTCCTTACAGTAGCAGGATATGCGAGTTAGACTAGCCACCAATATTAGACCCAATTAAAAATTTTCGAATCAGAAATGCTTGTTTATTGTAGCAGCTTATGCCCCGAGTAACACCAATTCTAACGACGAGGAGAACGCCTTTTGCGACTATTTATATGCTCTTTTGCCAACCGTTTTTTAGGGCACTGCCTCCAAACAGTTGAGTGGAAAAACTCGTTGCTGTTTTGAGTCTTTCCACCCAGACACCGCTCCAGCAAGCTCCTGTCTGCAAGGCGTTTATAGACGGAGACTAGTTGAAAACTGATTTCTCAGGGGAGAGGGTGGGAGTGAGGCCGAGTGGGAACGTTGGCAGCCAGGTCGCTCTGAAGGAAGCACTATGACTCCGCTACCTTGGGGCAGCGCAGATGGTGGGGCTCCTCTGTTGTAGAGGCAATGTGAAAGTACGATGCTCACACTGCCTGCTCCATGTTGTCCCGATTGTCCTTGATTGCCTTACCAAAGTAGTTGGTCAGTTTTTTTAAATGTTTTCATCAGTCAATTTGCCACGCTCACCGATTGGCTCGCCTGCTGCTTTGGCTGATTCTGCAAGATTTCTCAATACAGTGCCCATTTTTTGGTTACATGGTCCACGCACTCTATTTTTCCAAAACGAGTATCGCCATAGTGCAGAAGCACAGACGGCAGTGTGGGATTTGGCATGCTGGTGTTTCTCCTGTGAGGGGCCAAAAAGGGTCACCGGAGCATGAGTCTTTATGGCAGCACTGCTGCATTGAATGTTTTTTTGCAGTTAGGCTCATGTTTGCGCCACCATTCATCATAGTCCGGGTCGTCAATCTTGGTGCCTAACTCGCATCCTTAGCAAAAGTTGCTCAAAACGACAGAGTCTAGCTCCAATTGTGATTGTGTGTGTGCCTCTACGATGCCAGCTGCCATCAAATGAGACAGAGACGTACAGCACTCCGTTTTCGTCCGGGACAGCGAGACCTGCTTCAGCGTATGCCGTCCTTACAACAGCTGCAGCTTCTTGTAAATGGGTATCCGCAGCCCGTTTCGATCCTAAGGAAAGGGTCTTTTTATTGGGTTGCCAGGTCTGGTTGTGCATTGATGGGGTCTCCGGGTCGCATCACGCGGCAAGCCGACCAATCCGTTCACTTGGAATGAAAAGCCGAAGCTGTGGGCCAATGAGAACGCGTTTCCGCATGAAAAATGCTCTCCATCTTTGCGCCAATTGTGCCTTTGTGAATGAACGTTTACAGGTGGGAAATAGGTTAAGTTCAAGAATGTTTCTTGACTTTTTAATCGATATACAGCATAGCAAGTATTTCTAAGCGGAACTGCCCGTAACCATGGGTTGAAAGTCAGGCGAATTAGGAAAAAATTTCAAACCAGTCCTTCAAAAACTCCTTTATTTTCATACAAATAAGTATTTTTAGACAAAATAATTTGTGGTACCGGATAAAATAGAAATCAAAGTATCATTTTCTGAAAAAAAATCAAAACACATTTTTCGAAGAAAATACAATGCCGTTAGCGACCTTAACAGACCGTTAGTCACCTTAACAAATTGTTAGCCTTACCCATATATCAACGATTTCACAACATCGTTATATGGAAAACCTAAGTTATCAATTCTTGATTTAGTACGTGCTCAACATCAAATTCCCTTTGTGAAAGAGGACATTCCCGAAACAGCAGTCACAACACGATTTGGTTTATTTGAATTTGTACTCACGCCATTTGACCTTTGCAATGCCGCGCAAATTTTAGAAGGTTCAGTTCAGTTCAGTTCAGTTAGCACAGGACGATATGTGGCAGTCGCCAATCGAGCGTCCAGAATTTCTTTCGGTAAAAAGCTGCGGAGAAGCGCCCACCACTGCCAAACGGTTGTAGTGGATATGTGCAAAAAAATATAACAGGAATATGTTACAGTAAAAATGGACAAAGAAACGAACTCACGGAGAGTGAAAGTTCAATGTTTAGTGCAAATATCCACACACAAAAATATTCCAGTTCCGAAATCCGGTGTGTCGCGTTGATTGGCAATAGTAATAAGCGAAGCTGAAAAATGTGGCGACACGTCAATTTTGCTGTTAACCGTCGTGATTCACAAACACGCAGCAATACAGCACCAGCGAACAAAGCAGAAGACGAACGCGCGCGGAGGAAAGTGTATTGTTAATTAATGATTATTTACAGAATGCTATACAAAGAATGAGTAACGACAACTCATTTAACGAAACGGAAGATCAATAGTCTGTGAGTGAATCGGACAAGAAGAAATCGATAGATCGATATGGCAATATCGATTATCGGAACAAAACGATAACTTCTAAGTTAATGAGTGAAAATGATACAAAGATAAGTATGTACAAATTGTTGATTACAGCAAGCATCGAGGGAAACGAAAATACAATTGGGAAGAAAGTGAAATTACAGGTTGCTACAGAACTCCCCCCTAGAGCGTGAGTCGACGGATGAACGCTCGATACACCGTTTAGGGCATGTATTCAACCAGTCTTGCGGAGAACCTCACTCTGCGGCCGGTACGTGTTTGACGAGATGAAGGAGTAGACAGGATGGGTGAGGGTCGATTGGATGTAACGTCACTGGTCGTCATAGGCTGTGTGGGTGGGGTCGAAGTGGTAGCTTCTTGTGATGACTTTCGTTCAACGTAAGCGGGTTTGAAGCGATCGATGCTAGCTTTGTCTTTATTACCGTTGCGTAGCTGAAAGTGTTGCTTTGGTCTTGAGCGGTAAGGTGCTGGTTCAGCTTCGCCGGTAGTGCGATTGTCAAGTACCCTTTTGCCAGTCTGTCTCAGTGTGGAGCCAAATTCGCGTTTTTCTGCTTTCAGCTTTTTAGGCGGTAGCCTGCGAGCTTTAGCAACATTTCGAGGCCCTTTAGTGACGATGTGATGATGAACATCGTGGGTGGGTTGCTCCGTGTATTGTGCTGGGCGTGTTAGGGTCGGGAAATCGCTGTAAGTGGCATTGTTCTGGACGAAAATTCGAAGACCAGGTGAGGTGATTGAACATAGTTTACCGGACACGTTTAGTGACGTGGTATTGTCGTGTAGCCGTCGGTGCTGGAGATCGACTACGAGACCGTATTTCGTCAGAAAGTCGATACCGATGATAGGCTTCTGAACATCGGCTATCAAGAAGACGAAAGGGAATTCACGTCTAAGTCCGAGATCGAGTTTTAAAAAATTTTCACCGTAAGTCGAGATCTTCGAATTGTTAGCCGCCTGCAAGGTGATGCCTGAAGGACGGAGGTCGCGTTTTTCGTAACTGCGCGGTATAACGCTTACCTCGGCACCGGTGTCTACGAGAAAATTGAGCTTAGAAGATGCGTCGTAGACGTATAAGTGGCGACTAGTGGGTTTGCCAGGAACAGTCGTCGTCATAACTGACTTGCTACGTGGTTTTTCAACACGGTGGCTGTCAGCGTTAGGATGTTTACACCCGGGGCGACAATTGCGCGCGGCGTTCCCGAAACGACGGTGATAATAACAGAACCAGTTGGTATCGCGAGGGCGAGAGTGGCTTCTATTTCCAGATGGACTCCAAGGTCTAGCTCTGGACGTTTTGGGTCGTTTCATGTTGGGAATGATAAGCTGTAAGGATGCAAGCTCCTTAGTTAGCATGGCCACGGTGGCTTCAAGCTTTGAGAGGTTACCACCTTCTGATACTTGATTAACGCTGGTTCTGTCGATGTGTTCGTGAATGTTATCTGCTAGTTCGGCCAATGTGTCGAGCAGACTTTGTTGACCGACACAGCAAGGATGGCGGTGGTACTGTGTGGCAGGCAGTTCAGCCAAAGTTGCTGCTGGACGGATTCGTCTAACTTTGTGAGGCCCACCAGGGAACGCATGTGACGTAACAGCTGTGAAGGGGTTCTGTCGCCTAGTTCTACACCAGCCAGCAGTTGTTTCAGCCTGGCTTCGTCAAAGGCCATAGTACGCTTGAGTACAGCAGCCTTCAGTGTGTCGTAAGGCGAAATGGAGGGCATGGGGTCAAGAACGTCTAATACTTCTTTCGCGAAGTAGGACGGTAATTGTGATTGTACGAAAGAAAACATGACTTCTTGTTTCGTGATCCGTCTGAAACGAAACATACCCTCAATTTGGATGAACCAGACATGCGGGTTTGCAGGGTCAAATGCTGGCGTTCATTTGCGATTCGTTAAGTTCAGACGACATTATAGCAAAATTGAGAAAATAACGGGAGTTCTGAGCGAAAAATGGAATGCGGGCTCACCAATTATGTAGTGCTCGGGCTCACCAATTATGTAGTGGATAAGTGCAAAAATATAACAGGAAAATGTTACAGTAAGAATGGACAAAGTAACGAAATCACGGAGAGTGGAAATTCAATGTCCAATGCAAATATCCACACACAAAAATATTCCAGCTCCGAACTTCGGTGTATCGCGTTGATCAGCAATTAGAATTGGCGAAGCTGAAAAATGTGGCGACACGTCAATTTTGCCGTTAAACGTCGTGATTCACAAACTCGCAGCAATACAGCACCAGCGAACAGAGCAGAAGACGAATGCGCACGGACGAAAGTATACATAGTTAATTAACTATTATTTACAGAATGCGGTAAAAAGGATGAGTAACGACAACTCATTTAACGAAACGGGAGATCAATAGTCTATGAGTGAATCGGACAAGAAGAAATTGATAGAACGATATGGCAATATCGATTATCGGAACAAAACGATAATTTCTAAGTTACTGGATGAAAATGATACAAAGATAAGTATGTACAAATTGTTGATTACAGCAAGCATCGAGGGAAACGAAAATACAATTGGGAAGAAAGTGAAATTACAGGTTGCTACAGGGTCAATCCTTTTTCTCCGTGTGGAACCTCTGATGGTCGTAGGACTAGGAGAATGTAGTTAGAGGAGCACGGCGCTATAATCGATGCACTGCCAAAAGGTAATTTTCTTTCTTCTCTGTTTGCAATCTCTGATGATCGCGGTGCCAGGCGCTGTAGTAGTAGGATACTAGTAGGACAGCAACGCGCAATAATCGATGCTGGAGAAAAGAAAAGGCAGTTTCTCCTCACCAGCACGGAGAATCAAGAATAAAAAATGCTCTTAAATTGCTACAGTGAATAGCGAGCAAAATGGAGGACAACATAAGCGTGGTAATCATGGGATGTAATCAGAGAATACCTTTCCCCAGTCACGGTCTAAACCCTGCTTGAAAGTTGAGACGGAACTACAGGAGATAAGTTCTTCAGGGAGCTTGTTCCGGAAGTTGACCACCCTGAAGCTGAAAACGTTTTTCCTAGAATCTAGGCGACATCGTTCCTTAGCAAGCTTCAGTGCGTGTCCGCGAGTGCCCAGCATAGGACTTAAGGTAAAGATGTCATCTGGATTAACGCCGCTCAAGCCCTTTAGGATCTTAAAGGTTTCGATCAAATCACCATTCAAAAGACGACGCTCAAGAGAGAAAAGACCCAGAGCCCAAAGGCGATCAGCATAACTTTTCCCACGCTGACCCTCAATCATGCGTGTTGCTAGTCGCTGGACGCTTTCAAGTCGAATGATATCCTTCTGGTAGTGAGGACACCACGCCTGGACACAATATTCCAAATGCGGCCTGACTAACGCCTTGTAAAGTGGCAGGAACACGTCGGGACTTCTGCTGGAAAGCACCGACTTCAACCGAAAGAGCACATTGCGTGCACGTTGCGCTGCAACAGCGCATTGGTCCTCCCATTTGAAGTCAGCTCTAACTAGAACACCCAAGTCCTTAACCCGCTGTGTGGCATCAACGCTAATAGGAGTACCTGACACCTGGACTGTGATCTTGTCGACCAGAGCAGACAAGAGTTGGCACTTATTGAGGTTCAGTGGGAGGTCCCAAAGTATGGACCAGTCAATGACCCGCTCGAGGTCGTGCAACAGAGTATCTTCATTCGTTGAACCAATGAACTTCACGTCATCCGCAAAAATGAAGCACGGGCACTCCAAGATAGGCGACAAGTCATCGATAAAAATCAGAAAGAGCAGCGGACCTAGCACAGACCCATGAGGCACCCCACTTATCACCTCCGTTTGGATCGACAACGTAGATTCTACTCGTACTCTAAAGGTCCTACCTGTCAGGAATGATTTTATCCAAGCAAGTAAACTACCCCGTATGCCTTTTGCTGCCAGCTTAGTTTCTAAAAATCTGTGGCTGACGGAATCGAAAGCCTTGCTAAAATCCAGGTAGAGCGCTTCGACCGGCTTCCCTTCATCCAACATTTTCGTAGCAATATTGAGGAAACTCAAGAGGTTAGTCAGACAAGACCTCCCTTTCAGGAATCCATGTTGAGCTACACTAAGTAGAGAATGCTGGCAGATTTTGTCGCGTATAAGTCTTTCCAATACTTTCGAGACGATGCTGGTCAGGCTGACTGGTCTATAGTTACCAAGAATCGACCTGCAACCACCTTTATGTATTGGTACTACTATGGCTTCTTTCCACTCACGAGGAACCATCGCCGAGTGCAAACATGAATTGAAGAGCTCACATAGTGGTTCTGCAAGCACTGGGGCGAGATTTCTCAACATAATTGAGTGGATGTGATCCGAACCCTCAGTCTTGTTAGCACGAACATGAATAAGAGCTCCATACAGCTCATTAAAGGACAAATCATCTAGTGCAGGGACACCAGATGGAAAGTTAACCAACTCAGGCGGTGTGAGTAAAGAATTATCCCTTCGCTGAACGCTACTGAAAAACTTTGAGAAGGCTGTCGCCTTAGCTAGGTCACTGTTAGTTACTTGTCCATCCACCCGTTTTAAGCCACCGATGTTAACCCTAGTTTTTCCTCTAGACTGCGCGTAACTGTAAAGCCTTTTTGGGTTGGATTTATTATCCCGGGCTAAGGATAACTCAAACTTCTGTTTGAGCACACGGTGCATTTTGACACAAGCGTTTCGGGCGGTTCTGTAACGGACCCACGAACCAGAGGTGAGCGATAGCCTATATTGCCTCCATAAGCGATCACGTTTACGAATAGAACGACGAAAGCTGGGAGACCACCAGGGTGGCCGCTGGTGCTTATTCACTCATTCCAGTGGAGCATGCAGGTCTTGTAGCCCGTTAAGAAATTCGAAAATTCTGTCTCAGTTTTCAGTTACACTAGAATCACTCGATAACAGAAGGTTAGATTTTGATGACTGCAAAAGTATGCCTAAAATTACGTCTAGGGCGAGCAAGAGGTTTGTGAAAACGCAACAGCGCTTCGAAGCCTAACATTACGTGGTCGCTTTTGCCAAGAGGAGGTAGTAACTTGACATTCTTGACAGCTTTAAGATGAGACGACAGCATCAAGTCAAGAGTGGATAGAGTGCATCCATCGCGGAACCTAGTGGGTTTGTTCACGTGCTGATGTAATCCAGTATAGTGAATCCAATTGAGAAAAGATGCGGATTGCTCAGTGAGTACCCCTGAGGGAACTGACCAGTCTATATCTGGGAGATTAAAATCACCTAGAATGAGTACGCTTGGGGCTGATTTAAACAACCCGTCAAGCATCTCAAGCAGTTGACTAATTTCTCGCAGGGTTGCACATGGCGTGACGTAAACACAAGCAATCGCCAGTGCTGACTTGTAGCAAGTCAGGACACTAGTAACAACTTGGACCAAGTAATCATTTGTTATCCTGCGTGCACGTTTATATAAATGACGTACTTATCGTTTGCAGAACATCGTCAGAGCACGTTGAAAATCTTCATATGTTTTCCTATGTTCATCTTGTTATGGAGTTGTCGTGAACCCCGATAAATGCCTCTTTCATGTAGATAAACTCTATTCTCCTGGTCAAGGTTTTGATTTTATCGGGATTGACCTATAATGCAGAATGTCTCTGCTTTCCTCGACCAACATTGTCCGAGTTCAATCCTTCAGTTGCGTCGATTCCCCAATTACTTCATGCACTTTTTACCTGATTGCATGAAGTTAGCTCAACCACACACAGATATACTTCGCTGCAACGAACGACATTCTTTATTAAAAGCAAAAGCAAACAAAGATTTGCCTCACTAAATAATGCCCTCAATAAAGGAACCACTCTGAATTATATGTCAACTAAGGCAGATGCCCGCCTATCATTCTTTACCGATTCACCAAACCAAGGGGTGAGCTCAGTATTACAACAAGAGTATGAGAACCTCACCCGACCTCTAGCCTTCTTTTCACGTCAACTGCAACCGGCTTAAACAAGATATATTACATTTGGTGGAGAGCTGCGTGCCGTAAACCATTCCATCTGTCATTTCAGGCATCTTCTTGAAGGTTGTAACTTTACGGTTAACACCGACCACAGACCGTTGACTTTTTCGTTTACGGTGACATCAAATAGATATTAACCCTCTGAGATCCGTCAGTCAGATTATAATTTCCAGTTTACGAGCAACATTTCATACCTTTCCGTCTTGTCAAACACAGCTGCGGATAATTTTACTCGGATTCTGTTAATTTTTCATCGACCTGCATGGAATGCACTTGGAACATTTATCACGTTTGCAGCCAAATCACCCTGTACTAAATCGATACAAATCTTTACAATAAGGTAAAATCCGCCGTATTCCGATACATGATTCCATCTGTTATCTGATTTGTTATATGTCCATTCGTGAAGCTCATCCAATTGTCTTTTCAAATTTCAGACGTAGAGAATTGGTTTACCTATATGGTTTATTACTTCATGGAGTAGGGGCTACTCGAAAGCTGATTAGCTCTTGTTATATTTGGTCCTACATGCATAAAGCCGTTAAAATTTAGACGAACTGTTGCCGCCGATGTCAACAGAGTAAAATACAGATTTACACCATCAGTTATCCCAGTATATTTTCACCAGTTACTGAGCGCTTTAAATACGTTCACTTGGATCTCGTCGGCCCAATAGCTATATATATAGAGAGAGAGACCTAGGTCAACCGTTTTACTCGTTAACTTTTGGCTGTAGCCATTCTTGATACCAGTGAAGAAATGGTTGTCAAATATTGCGTTCAACATTGCATCACAAATTTCCGAGTACAGAACACCATTACACATGTTGTTAATTTCAGTTAACGCTTTTTCAATGAATGAATGGAACGCTATGTATGAAGCACATAGAAACTACAGAATACCACCTTTTCTTAAATGGCGTAGTCGAACGATTTCACCGGCAACTCAAAGCATCGATCATGAGTCACGGAACTCAGAGTGTTGGTTCCGAGACATTGCACTTGGTGCTTTTTGAATCGATACCAAATTTAAAGAAATCCTGGGTTACTCAGCTGCTGAAATGATGTACTGGAGTACGCCTAAACCACCTAACGAATTCCTAACATCCTCTGATTAACCATTAGATATTACAGCTCCGCAATATGCCAGTACCATTAGCAGCTTCATGAAATGATTTTCAGCTATCTCAAATCGCCAACACGCTGAACAGTTCTACATTCCAGCTGACTTGTCTACCTGCGACATTGTTTTTGTGCGTGCCGATCATGTTCGACGACCACTTTAGCCACAATACACTATCTCGTACTAGTTCCTCAGCAGGTATGCCAAGCACTTTGTTATTGACTGGAATGGACAGATAAACACATTCTGTTCGTAGGGTACACTTTCCTTTAAAGTTTGATGATTTCGCAAAATAATGCTTTTTCAAGCGTCTTTTCCTGACGTTCGAGGATGAATACTATGGCGTTTACTGTAAAAAAGTTTGTTTATTTCAATCACTGTATACTGTTTGACTTTGTACGCCGTTTTTGCGAATACATATTTCCTGCCGCTTAGAGTTTCTATTCTCTTGTCATTTGATATCCATAATGCATGTTCGGAATTCTGAATGCTGGTTGTGGGAATATCGTTCGCGTGATCTACAAGAACTGAAACATATTCAAGCCGTGCCTTTTTCTCTGAACTCAGTGGTTGTATGTTTGATAATACTTTGACGTCTTGACTGAATCTGTCAATCAACCATGCAGGGAAATCGCTTCACAATTAGATCGAAAAATAATTGAGTGATTACTTTTTTATTTTCACATATATAATGCACATTTCTCGTAGTCTGAACCACCATAACTTCCACTGTCGCTCAGAAATGTATTTGGAAAAACAAATTGGGTGAACTCTTCTTGCAGCTTCCTAATCGTTTCCGAACTGTCATGTTGATGAGTGGAAATATCCTAGGTCATTTACTGTGTGAATCCACCGGTTGGAGATAAAATGTTCCTGTAGTGATTCATTAACTCAACTTCCCTTCGTATACATATTTCATGTCTCCAATTTTCTATATTAGCTATTGTACATCTTTTCAAACAGGCCTTCTCCTCTTTTATTCTTTAAACTTTTGTGTCTATATCACACTACAATTTAGTCTTCTATGGACATATATCAGACTTCTTGAAATGCTAGTTAACTATAAGTTCATGAATCGATGAACAACAATCGATGAAAAAAGACTATTCGCCAGCGACTCCTGGAACATGATTCTATAATCCTAGGTAATACATTCACGTATGCCAGAACACTTGAAGCGGCAGTGATTCAATCGTTGTCTTTAACACTCACATATGTACCCACCGACAATAATATTTACCATACATTTGAATTCAACTGACTATCCGGTCTATTTCAGCCCCCACAACTTAGCGTTTTTTAAAGCCTCGGACTCAGTGCCTTGCAAGTAATTCCACCTGCAACAACAGTAGTAAAATTTGACATTTTCAGCTTGTGTTAGTCGGCTTCCGTTTCCAAGCAGGTCGCGTGATCATCTCCTAGGATTACATTAAACTCAGTGATAACCGACGTTGCTACTTCTCTGACACGTGCTGTAATTTTAGTTTCTGCAAATGGCATTGCATTTAGCGCTTTTGATCGTTATCGGCAGTTTGGACAGCTATATTATAGTAGGTATCATCCGTTTTATTACTGGAAAGTATATCAATCTTGTGCAAATATGATAATGGCCTCTAAGATTCTGTTGTGTTAGAATAAACGACATTGTGCTATATATTTGAATTATCGTAATTTGACCTAAAAACTCCGCCAAGGACGGTCCCAAGCCCGTCTCAGAAAGGAGGAGGGTTGGGCTTAGGGCTAGCAACCCTGTCCAGCAAAACCTACATTGCTACGAAAACGATGACAACAGATCCGTGGTTCGGTCGTGTCTGCAGGATGGATCCCAGTTCGCATACGAAGGTAGCCATGCACTGGCATCCGCAAGGTAAACGAAAAAGGGGACGGCCCAAGGAAACTTGGCGCAGAACTTTGGAACGCGAAATACATGCACAAGGATTCACGGTGCAGACGGCAACGGAAGCAGCGACAGACTGGAACCACCGGCGTGAAGTTGTCTTCGCCTCATGTGCCACCCGGCACGGAGAGGACTGAATGAAATTTGACCTAAAATTATTTTAAGCTTTCAATACTGTCTCAGTTATGTTTCGATGTCATTCTCATTCAATATTTCTTGATAGAACATAATGAAGTTAAAATATGCTTCGATGATTCGAAACCAACACTATTGTTACTTGCGTTGAATGCTGTTTGTGTTAAACTGCCAACATTGCTTGGTTCACTTTCACCGAAATGCTTTCAAACACAACGAAACCCAGACGTTTGACAACTGCGGATCAGAGATTTATGAAAAAAGAAATCGAGAGGTTCCTTGGTGATACTATTAAGGAACCTTTCCGATATCCATTCAGTGCCAAGGTTTTCAAATGTTTTAACGAAAATCACAAACACAGGATGGTGATGGATTACAGCCGTACTATAAATCGCTTTCTGCAACCCAACGCGTACGCTTCGTCACGAATCGACGAAATGATCGAAAAGATTGCTCACTACAAAGCAATCTCACGGTTGATTTAAAATGTGCATAACATCAAGTCCTTATCCATGATGAAGAGAAACTTAAGAAGCATTTAAGGCGTGCGTTAAACTGTACCAGTTCCATAGTTTACCGTTAAGGGTAACTGATGATGTTGCAGAGCATAATTAATGCTATCATTAACGATGCACATTTGGCTGTTGTTTCTGTTCACGTTCATAATGTCACTGTTTGTGGTCGTGAGGAAAACACCACATGATAAAAACTACTCTCAATTTTTGAAAATCGCAAAAGACTTATTTACTTTTGCAAGTTTCAACACAAATTTTCCTGCGTGTGCAATATACCTAGCGATCGAAAATATCGTTCTTGTACGGATACTGTTGAAAGAAATCACAAAATTTTGATTGATAATTTTTTCAACTCTGTTCGCTCGATTTATTCAACATTTTTTCGCTTTTGCCTCTTTAATCTCTACACGCCGGTCTAACACATTTACTTCACCGGTAGCTATCGATCAATAAACAACTGCATCCCTAAGTGCACTGACTCATCACTCGCTGGATTGTAACAAAGACACGAAGGATGACCTTGATGCCCCAGTCAAAGAAAGCAGCAATTATTGCGTGTGAAATATGCAACAAAATATTAGAAACTAGATCTCAAGTAGTTAAAAGTTTTAGCTAATTTGATTAAATGCATACCAATTGTGATAAAGCCCTAATGCAGTAATGGGTATCGTTTGTTACCTATGTTGATTTTTCCGGCGTTTGCTCTGTATGTAGTTCATGTCGAAGTAAACTACCTAGCGTTACACCTACAAATGATTTTCATGAGGCAAAAGTGAAATTTCGAATGGAGATTTTGTTAAATTGTTATCGAAAACTTTAGAAAACACTTGAACCCTTTTTGTTAGATACATTGGGCAACGCAATTCAACCCGAAATAGAGTGGACAAAATACGTCAAAACCTACTCCTTTAGCTGAGCGCTGTGACTGCTTATCCGGATGTAATAAAATGGACGTAGCAAACCATGTTTACCTCGGTCATCATCAGATCGGATAGCAAATACATTGGCAGGGACTCCCACCGTATAGTTGCGGTAAACTATAATAAACCAACAATTTCCGAGATGGTGCCTAATGCAGATAAGTGTTTGACGGGAGCACTGACACCTGGAATTCACGAATTAAAGTAAATGTTCCGAGCAAAAACTAATCACATCGAAAGAAACCAAAATATTCCATAAAGCACGAAAAGACTGTGAGCGTAATCTGCACCAATATTACCGATTCAGGAATAAAAGCTATTTCAAGCAAGGCAAAAACATAAGCTTAAGAATTGGTTAGATTTTGCAATCAAATTGGATCAGATCATATACACCCGGCGTCGGTAACTCGACTCGCTATTATCGTGAGTCCCCTTATCAAGTTAAACCACGTTTGCATGTGATAACTTTTGCAGAAGAAAGAATCATTGAAATTTTACTACGAAACTCGTATTTGCTTGGAATAAAAAGTGACTCACATCACCATATATATGTTGACGTACCTTAGTGGGAAAGTCAACGAACACAAAATGTCGGTATCAAGAAGAATCAATGAGTATTATTTTTCTGGAGGTTCCAGAAAATTAAGGGGCCATAACGGTTTACGAAAGAAAAGAGAACGGTGGTAAACTGCGGTCATTTATTGTCGAGACAATCAATTTCCCAAATTCTGTAATTTCCGACACACAGAGAAAACTTTGCAGAACTATCAAGGATAAACTAAATCCAGTTAAAGTTATTATTTGTCAAGTGGCATGGCAGAACTGAACAAAAACCGATTACCTGAAAACGTTATATTTTGCACTTCCATAGTCGTTGCTGTGGTCAAAATGCTGCGTTCCATTGCGAAATTAGTGGAAATATTTTAACTCGATTCAAAACACAAGAAAAGTCAGACGTCTACAGCGTTGGACCAATAAATACTCTTACTGACTCATTTTACAAGATAAAAGCTCACTGAAGTGCCTCCATACGAATGCTAAAAGTTTGTTCAGTATATTTGCTAAACTAACGGAGCTGTGCAAACTATTCTGACCCAACCTCCACCCTGTTACTTAAAACTGGTCTCAATCTTGTATGCCGGGATGTGTCAAAGGCTCTGATATCCCTTAACCGTGATCTTGCCTCTCTATCTAGCTGGGGATCACAATGGGGATTAGAATTTTCTGCTTTCAAGACACAATATATGGGATTACGTTGTTCAATCCTTTCTAACACACTCACGATAAATGGCTCATGCATAAAACCTTCTGCAGAAATAAGGGGCCTTGGATTAAGATACTCCTCTTCTCTCAATTTCAATGAACAAGCTAGACATCTCATCGCGAGAGCAAGACAAAACTTTGGCTTAATTATCCATAAATTCCTCTTACGCGAGAGTAAAATAGCATTGTATAAGATGAAGGTCCTACTAATTCTCGATTATTGTAATATCATTTATTCTCACATGGGTAGGCGCGATTGTTTTCTTTTAGAGAGACTTCAACGTACTTTCAGAAAAATAATTCCGGGCTATTCTAACCCCCTGCCTAATCTTGAAAGATGTAATTTGCTGAATGTCGAACCACTATGGCTACGCAGAATTCGCCTGAATCTGCTTCTTTTCTTTCGAAACATTACCCAGCAACGAATTAAGCTTCAGTTTGGCATTGGCTTTCACAATTATATTCGTTATGATCTGCACAATCGAACAAAGCTGTTGATTATCCCCATGTCTCGCACTAAAGTCAGACGTAACTTCTTTTTAATTAGATATGCACAACTTTGGATTTCTCTTCCTCTTCATTTCCGTATGTGCACAACGACAGGAAAATTGAAAACGCTTTTAAAAACTGTTACCGTTCACTTACTATCCCAAATCCTTAAGATAAACTCTTCTCTAGATATTCTATACTCTCATGGGATCCCAGGTTTCTAATTCCACATCTTCTCATGATGTCTTATGGTATTCTCTGGATAACTGGCCATTCAAGTGTCAGGTTACCGGACCCTAGATATGTTGCTACACATCTTCATCGTAACCGTGCGTTTTATAATCATTTTTACCATATGACCATATCCTTAACCGTTATCTGCTTATATATTTGCATATATTAGTATATCATGAGGTCAGATAGTATTTTCTGGATAACTGGCCATTCAAGTGTCAGGTTACCGGACCCTAGAAATGCTTTTACACTAATTATGTCTAAGTGACCATCTGTGTTATGCTTTAAAATAAGTATACAGCGCAGGACGGAGTATTTAAATCGAATTATAATGTTCTAGAATTGGTTGTTGTTGGCCATGATGATCACGTGATCATGTTCACGAACCTACTCTGTTCGGAAGCACAAATACACCATATCTTCAGAATCTCGTCATCACCAACGAAGAGTTAATGATTGAAAACGTTTCCCATAATCCTCCAGCGGGGCCACAGCGATCACGTTGTCTCGACATTCAGGTTTGTCTCTTTTATGGACTACTTCAACAAACCTCGCCCTATGAAACGCTGCATTATCGATCTAGGCCTGTTTCACCAACTCGTCGCAGTCAACACTTAGGATTTCTTGATGTATGACAAGATCGATATTGCATGGATCAGGTTTTTAACACAGTGGTACGCGCTGCTACGTCTTCATAGTCGCGAAAGCCCCTCTGTCGAAAGAACTTTGGAGAATTCCCTCGTAGCCCAACGCGGAAAGCCATAGCACAGCGAAACTTGGCATGGTAGTGTTACCGGACAGGACGAACACGAACTTACTGGGAAATTTATAGGTCATTGTGAAAATATTGTACACATCTCAGACGCCAGAACAAATGTCAGTATGAAATGCACATCTCTAATAAGATTTTGTACAACGTAAAAAGCTTCTTCCAGGGTGAGAATCACAGACGCGTAGTTAAACGTGGATTTTCATCCCTAGTCAGCGCATAACCGTCTCACATCGACCGTCTCGCAAGCTGCACACCTGTTGTCTGAACACTACGTCCCAATTTTCAACCCTATAGATCCTACGAACTGCTTCCATTTTACTTCTACTCAACATGATATACAAGATATACCGGTACAAGTTTCACCTCTGATGCGGTTCTGAAGATGATTTCATGTCTACGGCAATACTCCGTGTAATGAATTGTATTATATTGAATTGAATAAAATAACCAACCCAAGAATAAAGGTGAGAATAAACCACGCTCACTCGAATAACACGGTATGTATTAATTAATGTAACTTTAACAACATGAATTTGAATAACAGCATTATTGATTATTATTGATTGAACATTATTGTTCGTTATTCAAACAATCATCACATCCACCGAAGTTCCCAATCGTCCTCGGATTTTGTATTCTTGAATAGGTTTGTTCATCAGTCTTTGCGATCGTCAGACAGGTTCACTTGATTCGATATTCTCGGAAGAATCTAGAGGTATTGGGTTATGATTGCTAACGCAACCAGTATTAGAACGCAACTGACCTGAATCTTGATAGATGATTTGATCTGCATGACGCTTGTACACAGTTCCGTCTTTCCAATCAAGTATTTTCACCATAGTTCTTCCGATCTTGTTTAATACAATACTGGTACTTGGACGGTAATCATTTCCACGATAGCATGATACTTTAGCCGATCCATGTTCCAGCGGATTCGATCTCAATGATCGCGATTTTGATGACATAGGCGGTGTATTTTGAGTAGTTAAATGTTTACTATTGCGATATTGAAGCGAAAAATTGTCGATACAAGGAAAACAAACGGGAATGGTACGTTTCAGCGTAGCTACAAAGTTTTCTGCTAATCCATTTGTCTGTGGATGTCTGGGTGCAGTAAACAAATGTCGTCCACCAAGTGAATGTAGCCACTGAGTAACACATAAAGCAGAGAAATGGTTTTCATTTTCACTCTCGAAAGGTATAGGCACACCTTCAGGGCTGAGAACGTTTCGTAATGCAAGCATAGTGAAATCAGAATTTGGTTTAGTTGTAAGGAAAACTTATGGTCATTTTGAATACGAATAGATAATCACAAGAGCATATTATTTATTTAGAAATGGTCCGCAGTAATCCATATTAATACGCTGCCAGTTTTCACAAGATAATAGCCATAGAGTTTATTTCGATGGCTAATTAAATAATTTGTGTTTACAGGAATGGCATGAAGAGTCAGCTCTGCGGATATCAGTATCAATCTCAGGCCACCAGCATAATTGTCTGGTTTCACCTCAGAATCACTTTGCCGCTGTGGTCGGTTACTCGGAGTTCGACGGAGTTGGTTGTTCGACTGACGTTTAGATTTGGAAGTTTCACACAAAACAAAATAAAAATATCAGCATTAATTTGACAATTAGATTTTGGAAACATCTTCATAATGTTCACATATTCTCTTAACATTTTCAAAAGTTGGATCATTCAACATCAATAACTGACAATATAAATCGGGTTCATCGACATCAGCGATTACACAATCTCTTAAATGATCATTTAGTTTATCTTAAAATGCACAACGTAAAGATTGTGTTTGAAATTCTAGAATAAATTGACGAATTGATTCGTTTTCGTTTCGTTGAATTGTATTGAAGCGTGCACGTTCAGCAATTTCAAATTTTTTCGGAGTGACATGAGCTAATAAAATTGATTTCAATTCATTGAAATTCTTCTTGGTAGGTGGGATAGGAAATGATAAATTTTTCAACAGAGCATAAGAATCTTCTCCTGCTGAAGTGAGAAAATGCGCATTTCACCCTTGATGAGACACCAAAGTTCAAAACGTTCCAGATAATCTTCGATTTCTCTGGGGGTTCCATGAATATTGATAGATTCGAAATTTCGAGAGAACGACAAAGCTGATCGCGACGCCAATTGTAATAAATTAAATTGTATTGAATTGAATGAAATAACCAACCCAAGATTAGAGGTGAGAATAAACCACGCTTACTCGAATCACACGGTATGTATTAATTAATGTTACTTTAACAACGAGAATTTGAATAACAGCATTATTGATTTTTATTGATTGAACATTATTGATTCTTATTCAAACAATTATCACAACTCGACAACATCCATTCAACGATTCTGAAAAAAGCCGCATTAAACATATCTTATCGACTTTTCATGTGTTTTCAACGTTGTATGGAATCCTCTACCGTCCCACAAGCTTGGAGAAAAGTGTTATCACTCCTACTTTCAAAGGCGGGAGCCCGTCGAAAACCGCAAATTATCGTTCATTGTGCTTTAATCAATCATTTCTGAAGTCATGGAGAGCATAGTCTTTAACCACCTTGTCTCACAACTTGAAACTAATCGTATTTTAATCAAACAAAACACGGCTTTTGCGCCAAGCGTTCATCTTATTCCAATTGCTTCGTACACGAGATGACTGGACGAAATCCGTCGATGAAGCTATTGTTGTGGATGTAATATTCCAGGATTTCTCCAACGCGTTTGACCGTGTCAACAATGACATTCTGTTATTTGAACACGCTTTCTGCGGCGTTGGGTCATCCTCACTGTCCCGGATGAAGTACCATTCTCGTGAGCGCTCCCTCTGCGTTCGCGTGACTGCTATTCAGCCCGCTCACCAATCAAGTGCGGTCTGCCAAAAGTCTCGGTTCTTGGTCCCCCACTCTTTATCATTTTTATCAATTACATTGGCCAGAACATTGAATTACCGTTCCTCCTATTTGCGGACAATGTCAAAATCTGGCGCTCACTTAAATCGCCTAGGGATTCACATGCCCTACAAGATTACTTAGATTGTTTACACAGTTGGACTTTAAGGAATCATCTCCAATTGTTCAACGACGGGATAATACTCAAAACGCACCGTCAGGTCTGCTTAACCTGACACTTAGTGTCCATGTATCAGACGAGTTGTCCTTCAATGAGGCTGAGTTGTTTGACGCACTTATCCATGTTCAGGTCTATAAATCTGAGGGACCGGATGGCATCTACTCAATTATGCTTAAAAATCTTGCCTCAGTGCTTGCCGAACCGTTTTGCCAGCTCTTTAATTCATGCCTGCAACTAGGAGTTGTTCCCAGTAAGTGGAGGAAAGCCATAGTCGTGCCAATACACAAAGGGGTTGCAGGTCAAATGTTGGTAACTATAGACCGGTCAGCCTGACTAGCATCGTCTCGAAAGTAATGGAAAACTGCTGCGTAAAAAATCTGTCAGCATGTTTGTCTCTGTTGAGTGTTACTCAGCATGGATTTCTTAAAGGTAGATCCTGCCTGACTAACCTTCTTAGTTTTCTCAATACTGCCACTAAAAAGATGGATGAAGGGAAGCCTGTCGAAGCCCTCTACCTAGACTTAAGCAAGGCTTTTGATTCCGTAAATCACCGCCTTCTAGAGATTAAGCTTGCAGCCAAAGGCATACGGGTAGTCTACTTGCTTGGATAGAGGCCTTCTTTACAGGTAGGACATTTCGAGTTAGAGTAGGATCTACACTGTCGATTCAAACCGACGTGATCAGTGGTGTACCTCAAGGTTCGGCACTTGGTCCTCTTCTATTCCTGATTTTCATCGATGATTTGCCTCTGCATTGAAGTGCTCATGCTTCATTTTCGCCCATGCTTCATTTTCGCGGATGATGTGAAATTCATCGGATCAACGGATGAAGATACCTTGATGCACGACCTTGAGCGGGTCATAAACTGGTCATACCAGTGGGATCTCCCACTGAAACTAAATAAGAGCCAACTCTTGTCAACACTGGTTGATAAGATTTCGGTCCAGGTGGCGGGGAATTCCCTCAGTGTTAACGCCACACAGTGTGTTAAGGATTTGGGTGTACTGTTTAGGGCTGACTTCAAATGGGAGGACCAATGTGCCGCTGCGGCTCAGCGTGCACGCAAGGTACTTTTTCGGCTGAAATCAGTGCTACCGAGCAGAAGACCCGATGTATTCCTGCCACTGTACAAGGCATTAGTTCGGCCGCATCTTGAATACTGTGTTTAGGCGTGGTGTCCTCACTACAAAAAGGACATCCTTCGACTTGAAAGCGTACAGCGCCTCGCAACTCGCATGATTGAAGGTCAGCGAGGGAAACCGTACGCTGTGCGCCTAATGTCTCTCGATCTTTTCTCCCTTAGGCGCCGTCGTTTAAGAGGTGACTTAATAGAAACCTTCAAGATCTTGAAGGGTTTGAGTGGCGTGCAAATGAACGACTTCTTTACCTTAAGTCCCGAGCTGGGCACCCGGGGCCACTCACTTAATATTGCTAAGAAACGATGTCGGCTAGACTCCAGGAAACACTTTTTCAGCCTTAGGGTTGTTAACTTCTGGAACATTCTTCCAGAAGAACTTATATCCTGCAGTACCGTGTCTAGTTTTAAGCAGGGGTTGGACCGCAACTGGGGTGAGTTGTTTCCTGAATACTCTCCTTAATTGCTTTACAAGCTTAGGTTTTTCATCTTTTAGCGTTATCCCGTAAATAAAGTGAGGGCTAGAGTTCTCTGTGTTTTTTTATTTTATTATACACAATGCTACTTCAGCTGACCTCTAACCGTGCTGGTGAAGAGTAACTGCTTTTTCTTTTTTCAGCATCGGCTATAACGCGGTGCTTCCTAAATT
>JACCGJ010006604.1:0-64296 GCA_013407085.1 Atriophallophorus winterbourni | reverse complement strand
TTTGCAAATAACGCACCGAAATTTGGTACGGTTAAGTAATTGTAAGAATAATTCCGTTATACCCGAAGCCAACACTGAGGTAGTCAACATTTTCGTTGATTTTAATTTGTTCATTCATCTCACCTCGGATGCGCATCAAGACTTCCAAACACTTGATATTATTTCTTCGAACAGTTTCGTGGATCAGTTGAAAGACCTTCTCGTCGTCGTGTAGAAATTCCGTCACAATGGTATTGTCCACCAACATATTCTGGAGCTCCATATAGGCGCCGTCGTAGACGTGCTGTTTTAATTAATGATTTTTATTCACTTACCCGATACAATTGTTCCATAATCATATTATGTTCCACATTTGAAAGGATATCCTTTTCTTCCAAGTGATAGTTTACCTCTGCCATTGAAATGGTAAACGTGCCGCTGTTGCTGAAAGTGTTGGTATTGTTGAAATTGATGTAATGGTACAGATATTGCAACTAAAGAACAATATATAATTCAATTTAATCTTTACCAAATATGGAAATCCATTCAAACTGAATTTATTTTAGCAACTTGAATACCTCAATTAAGTTGCATGCATTTGCATTCCCGATAAATTCAAAGTAACCGAATGCCGCCATTTTCTACTCATCAGCTTCTTAGAAACTTGAAACCTACATCAAAGAATGTTGAACCTAATATTTGAACATGACGCCGATAGATTCGAGTTTATCTGCGCTCCCCGTTGCCCGTGAAATGCTCCAAACTATGAACTACTCTCATTTGTTTGCCAAAACGCTCAGTGAATTAAACAAAGTTAGGCAAAATGATATGGTTCGTACAATGAACCACGATGTTCAAACACAGAATTACATGACAAGTTTCGATCCTGCACTCAATGCGCGCATGGTTGATCAATATAATGTGATGCTCACACCCTCCGCACTTACACACCACTACCGGTTTCTGGCTGTTTGCCGTCTTCAGGTGGAGACAGTAAGATCAGGTTCGGTGAGCCTTGAAGCAGTAGACAAGTAGCTATTGTCGATAAAATATCGTGTTTCGTTCTGCGAACCATATCAAACAGTGAATTCAAAGGCTAACATGGTTTACCACTTTTCCACTAGTGGAACGGTCAATGAGCCTAGTCTTACTATATCCACCCAATGACGGCAAACAGTCATAAACCGGTTGTGGTGTGTATGTGGGAGATGCGAGCAACATATGACATTGGTTATCCATGAGCACATTGTGCGCTTGACCAGACATCATCATGTGATTCTGTATTTTAACATCGTGGTTCATTGTACGAACCCATCAAACAGTGGTTTTGAAACTGTTTTGTTCCACTTTTTCCGCTCATTGAAACTAATCTTACTGTTTCTACCTGATGACAGCAAACAACCAGAAACCGGTAGTGGTGTCTAAGTGCGGGGGATTTGATATTGGTTACCCCAATAAACTAGTTAAACACTAATTGTATGCCAGCAAGCAGAACGGGAAACGTTTGGCGCGCAACAGTTTCTATAATTCCCTTTAGGGTTGTGTCTTAATGAATAAGTAGAATGTTCAATAACGAATGTATGCGAGTATTGTATAAAATAAGTAGAATGTTTCGATTCTTCTTAACGTATCTCAACGATAAGTTACCTAAAAGCTGTGCCAGGAATCGTGAATATAAAATCAGCCGCAAACGTTGATTGGGAGTTTATATCGGGCAATCTTCAACAGAATTCAGTAATAAGATAAATATATATTTGTGGATATACAATTATAGATATTTCATAAAATAATTCTTAAATCTTGCTTCAAAATATCAGTATTAAATGCTTTAAGGATAACTGATAGACTGGTCGCCTGTCCAGCAAGCACAAGAACAAATGAAGTAGGTACCTGGCTTTGTGCGCTCAGTAGAATTTTATGGCAAAGGTTTCACTAAACCATGTATGTTCGTGTTGTTAAAAGAAAAATTGCCGGTAAAAAGCATGCAACAAAAAAACAGTCGAGAGAAATATCGTAACATTTTATAGATTTCTCATGCTGTCTGGCGACGGAAAGCTTATATCGAATGGTTTTGCACAATGTGATTCACGCCATTTTATACTTTGCTCAATTTTCAACGGATTTTCGTTAAATGTGCAAACATGCGCTAGGAGCCTTCAACATTTCGATAGATACATGTTCCACAACTAAATTATTCTAATGTTGAGATCGCTCAAAAAACTTGTGTACACTGTGAAACATCTTAGCGGGACAACCTCTCCCTATTTACTCATGAGCGTGCGGCCCCTGCCTGTTGAGTGCAAGCAGCCAACAATCGGTCGTAGGGTATGTGTGATACAAATGCATGCATATGCGAAATTTTCGATACTAATACCCCGTTTTCATCACGGATGAAGTGCAAGCTAAACACCTACCGTGAGTTGTCGAACGCATAAGTGAGTCCTAGTATTATTAAACTAAAAGTTCACTGATCAGTTGCCCATTTTAACACTGAAATATCCGTTTTGTAATTAAGAGACTGAAATATAATAAGCTCGCACATTATTGCCCAATGTATAAATTCTGTCTCCACTCCGATCATACAAGGCTCATAGAACGTAAAGTAGTTGATTATTGTATTGGATAGTTCGTATGTTAGACTAATTTGAAATGCTCCAAGTAATCCTCAATATATTCGCTGCGACTAATTATGTTATTATAATACATACTACTTCTGTCTTACACGTGTAACTTACGTGAATTTCAACCGAGAATCTAACATCCTTATGTGTCACACATCTTTGAAATGCATCCAAAATTAATCCATTCACAATAGCATGTAAATGCTCTTACCGATTGCTTTCAAATCTCCTGGCAATCACGCGATCGCAAGCTTTCCAACAATCCATACCTTGCACGTCAAAATCCTGTATTCGGTGTATGTTTATGACACATAGGACATAGATGCGCGGCCATTAAAAGGTAGTTTATAATGTCATGCATTTTCCGCCCTTCGTCATTTGGTCCGCAGTAAACACTCACTTCAGTTGATCAGACATAACGTCGTCCATGTGCAATTCAAACTTGGTTGTAACCCTTTATTTACCTTATCTCGCGGGGCCGAACGCATAAACAACCATAAATATCTGTTGCTAATTACTAGCGTGACAGTGTGACCCAAACGCTGGTCTTAATTCGTGAAACAAAGTCGAGAATACGATGTTGCAATTGATTGGATTGCAGTCTGATTACGCCATTCGCCTGATCCGTTATTTTCGTGCCAACTGAACTTGTTCATGGGGTTACAAAATTAATTTTCCTTGATAATTTTAACTAGCCCCTCAACCAACCACAATTTTTATACAACAGTACGATAATTGGTCCGGATAGTTTGAACATTCGACTAAAATGCGGTGATTAATTATTTCGATCGATAGCTAAGCGATTTCTCCAGTGTGGAATAGGTACGGCGCTCGAGCGTTCGCCCGTATTTCCATAGTTACCTAGTAAAGCGTGCAAATAAGGATATTTTGTCCATGTCCGCAACCGGAGGTGTACCGTGGTTTTACGGTTCTTATCTAACCGCATCTTCAAATTTCAAGCTTTGTTTCATCATTTCTTCACTGTATCAAGACATGTAGATTCTCACAATACCATCGCTACCTGATTGAAAAGTTGGTAAAAAGGGATATTTAGTCTAGTGTTCAGAAGCGATTAGTTTGTGGTTTTTTTATAACGACCCTTTGTCTACTGACGGTAACTCTAGTTACCACCTCAACCAAGCAGTCGATTACTCAGTAGCTCCCGTCGGTACCTTCAGTCACCATTGGAGTGCACTTGCTAGGTGGCGTCTGGCATTTGATCCATAAAAATTAATCATGTGCTTTATTTATGCCATAATTAAGCCGAATAACACGAAAATATCATAAAATACATATATCAATTACCGTAGGCAAAGGATTAATCAATATCCCGGGGCTTGGAATTCCGTTAATCACATTGATCACATTCATTGCCTATGTTTCAGGTTTCTTACAGCTTGACAGCTTGTACCGCTCTAAATATATCTTTGGCTCACAAAAATAGGAGCTTTTACTCAAATTTATGTGTTTAACTGGAATGTTGCAAACCCCGCTGAAAGTTCAGACTTGCAAACATGCACGCACGAACGAAACAACTTTACGCGAGGTCGTTGTTTGTGCTGGCATGAATCATACGTGTGTTCATGATGCTTGTAATTTTTGGATCAATATATCCGAAAGCGCAACGGACAGTTATTGATTATGCGTTTATGCATGGACCCAGACTTACGACATTAGCTGTCTGCTGGAAACAACTGGGCGCATTGATGCCCCCCCGTAATGTATCTTGTCTGGTATAATATTATAAACGAAGTAAATCTGCAAAGTAGAAAATGGTATGTTAGGAAACTAACTGATGAATAGAACAGTTTAATAAACTATGCATAGTCTAAATTAACGTCCATTTGCTCAGCTTTAGGTGTAAAATTAATACATCAACAATGGCAACCAATTCCCATCGTATTTACACATCCAACGAATCTCATTGCATCATTAAAACGAGAAGTTATAGGTGATTTACATAGAGGTAACCTACTTCCGCCTCGCTAGCAGCTAAAAGCGCTATTACATCCCGAAGTCAAAACGCTTGTGAACAAGTCTTGTGTTCACCACCACTCCGATCAATACGCATGCATTTTAGATGAAGCTTTTCGAACACGTGACCGGGTGTAAAAACACATTAATAGATTCGAAAGTTAGATAGAATAATTTGCGATTCACTGACACTGTTCATTGGGCTCATTAAGGGTGGATAGTAAAGGCGCTTTGACCACGGTAAAATATCCAATCACGCGGCTTTCATATGCCGATTAATTCGTTCGAGAATAACAGTTGAGAAATATTAATTTGGTGAGCAAATCTCACCATAGGCTACCCATAACGCCACTCCAAAATCACTATTGCCTTTTTCAACACCCATCACCCTGGGATCGATAACGTTTTGCAGGGTTATTAGCAATTTACATTTAATTTTGCCGGTTTAATCTCCAACCTGAAGTGTTCATTTCTCCCGTCCGACTAAACCACGTGATGTTTCAAGAATGATTGATTTTTTCATTTGCACTCGCCCGCGTGTGTTGTTAATATCCCACACGCACCGAAATATGCCATGAAGACAAATTTTTCCGGTATAAAGAAGAGATGGGTTTCGCTGCCATGAGTTTGACACTTTTCAATTTGGCTGTAAAAGGTGCGGTCTGGCCAAAGTTGCGTTTTAAATAGGATTTTTTAAAGCATCCTGGGAACCTAAAACATTGAAAACAATTGTATTGATCGTGTATTGAAATTTACTCTCATATTCCAATGTAACGTGTAACATGACAAGAATTATGTATTATCAAAATAATGTGTTGCTCACATCCCCCAAAATTACACTCCACTACCGGTTGCTGGCTGTTTGCCGTCAGGTGGCGGCAGTAAGATCAGATTTAGTGAGCCTTGAAACTGTGGTAAAGTGGTAAACAAAGTTATACTTGTATGCCACTGTTACATAGGGTTCGTACAATGAACCACGATGTTCAGACACAGAATCACAAAGTAATTCTTGGCCAAGCATTCAAGGCGCTTATTGATGACCAAAGTAATCTGTTACTCGCATCCCCATCCCTTATACACCACTACCGGTTTCTGGCTGTTTGCCGTCGTCAGGTGGAGATAGTAAGATCAGGTTCAGTGAGCCTTTGAATTATGTATTATATTACCATCCGTGGACGAGCGCTAATAAATTCAAGGTGCTGCACTGTCATTTTTAATCGAAAAACCGGCGTGGCAACGGTAAGCCCACTCCTGCTCGTAGCTGTGCTATGAATGAAGATTAGATTGTTGTTTACTAATCGAATGGAAGAACACTCAACCATGTGGCCGACTATTAAGGATTTCGGGTGATAATTCATGATACAATTTGACCTAGAAGCAAAAAACAAAAACAGTTATCAAATCGTAATGTATGAAATCACTATCCTGATCACAGCAAAGTGATGCACAGTCATAGACTGCACGTGGGCTAAGATACTGTCAGATTGCTCAGGCCTAGACAGATATGAGGAAGAAAAAAGAACAGAAAATGGTAGTGAGACTCCAGCCTATTGCCGTATGTAGCCCACTACCGATGGCAAATCAATTTAGCATGGTGTTATCTGCACATCCAATACTGAACAAAATTATTATTTATTTTGAACAACGGTTACATGAAAAATCTGTAACGTTTCTCATTCCAGGCAGCTGGAGTGTGGGTCATTATACACATTCCTAGATCAAACCTATGCAGCGTATGGTTTGCGTTTTCCTTCCCTGCGTACTTTTTTCATTTGCCTTACAACTTTTAATGTGTGATTATCTTTCTCGTGTGCCATTGTTCATCACTATCAACTTTAAATCACAACCACAGGCATCCGAAAGTTCCACATGCTAAGTGAACCCAATGCGACCTCGGCGACAGACTTCAACCAGAGTACAGCGAGATTCGGGCGGCGAAAGTCTCTACATCCTCGGACGATGAATGAATCATTCATGGCGCATGAACCACCAACGCCGCCGCCGTTGCTGGAGATCGATGGCTTGGAATTCCATCGGGGACACATGACAACTACCTCTCCGACGAAACGGGAACGAGGGTTAGTCATCATTGGGGTGTAAATAAATAAACAAGGTTTTGTTTTGTTTTATTTGGTTTGGTTCTGTGTTGGTGTAAACGAGTAATAAATGCCAATAGCTCGAAGGGATAGGATGGGGAATTCACGGAAATTGCTTTCACATGTTGGCAAATGAGTTACCGTGTGCATAATAATACTATTGAAAATAATATTAATGACAATAATAAAATTGTATGTTACCTTATATTCAAGACAAGTTGTTGAATGTTTCAAAGCTCAATAGCCATTAACTAATTCATTTTATTGAGTGGAAATATTGGACAATTTTCACATCAATTGATACTAAATTCCAAAAATTAAGTATTGGGAAACACGGGTTCAATTGAATTAAATTGTCTGTAGCTAGCTAGCTAGCTTTCCTTAATGTTCCATTCAGAGTATGTACACCTCATCTATTCCAGCTTCGTGAAATTAGAATTCGATGCACTCTATTACGATCTCTTATTTTCCATTCGAGACCCGATCTACCAAGCTGTATGACTTACTTACTTTTACTTTTGTGCGACTATCTTCTCCTAGAGAATGAGTCGGCTTCAACGAAGAGTCTTGGGTGTTTGGGTACGAAGCAGCGTCCCCAGCACCACTCGGCGTTTGTTCGAGTCAGGTTTCTAGCCTTTGCACAACCAAGTGCGCCCTGCAAGGCAGCAGGGAGTTGCCAGATAGAGGTGGTGTGCACCAACTAACCGTCTACGAAACTCTGCTCCAGATTTTTCCTCAGGGTTTTCTCCCGAAGTCTTTCCCGTAATTGGGTATTCCACAAGGCAGCGGAGGTTTAAACTCAGGGTTTTCCTTCCCGTTGATAAAATGCCCTCCCAGGCTAACGATCTCCATCTGCCCGAAGCAAACTGGTTTACATGCGCCAGTCACTCGCCCCCCCCCCATCTCCTGTTGGTAGAATCAGTTCCTCCGGACTCGGGGAGCCACTCATGCAGGCCAGAAGCTGGACTTGGTTGTTAGAGGCTATTTGAGACGCGCGCCATATGGGAGCATTTTATAAACAGTGGGAGCTTATCCTCGCTGCCACCCTTGGCTATGAGAACCTTTGGAACCCAGCTGTATGACACTTCCACCGACCCTAGGCTCATATTCACTTACTTACTTCCGATAACAATGATACACAACGATACACAATCTATATTCATTCCATAGAGCAATAGCACTAACCATTGTTTTACCGGTCACTAATATAATTTGCACCCAACCAGTTTTAATACATTCTATAAAGCCAAACTACTCTTGTCAAATTCACACGACAATCTAGGTCAATGTTCTCGCTCTGCCACCAATCGCCTCATTTCCACACTTATCGATTTGACCGTACTCTCCATTTCGAAATGACACAGTGACCTTGCAAAAGTGCACCATGTTGGTGACCCTGATTATTGTCTCCTAGTAGCTGTCAAGGCCGGGTTTATTTTGGAATGGTACTAAACGCGAATTTCTCCGCTAAATTACTAATCTCGCAAGTGGAAGTTCATTAAATATGCAATCAGGATACAAGTACACGTTTACCTTATTTTCCTATATAATTCGATCAGCAAATTTGATGTATCCGTTTATATGATGCGGGTTACATAAAAATAAGAAGTCATCACAACAATACACACCATCTAAACACCGTTGACCTTCGTTGCGAATTAATGAGATGGATTATATCCGATCACTTCAATTCAATAGGTCATCCTCTCTTACGCATCACTGCTCAAATATCCATAACGGGAGCCTTTTTTCCACCGAAATCAAACGAGAGGTATTAAAACCTTCAATTATCGATCGGTTTTCAATCACGTGAACATGAACCACGCCTAACACGCGTAACGTCATTGACCAACCTCTATCAGTGGACAATGTGACGCGAGTTACGTCCAATGCTTGCGCGTTCATTCGAATGGCGACAACTGTGGTGCTTCAGATAGAAAAAACGAAACATTGAGCGTTCGTTTTGATATTTTTTTCGGGCAGACCATCTACCGTTTTATGTTATACTACTCATTTGTTCCATACGAGCAAGGCGAATTCCATGAAAGTCTTGTCGGAGGAAAACAGATCAGGACAAAATCAAATTACAGCTCCGTCTTGAAAGTAATCTAATTTAAGAAACCATCGAGTCAAAGCTATCCACTTCGAGCGCAATGTTTGTATTGCAGCTCGCAAAACATGTTCATTGGCTGGATCATTATACAATTTGATCCAATGTTACAGAAAGGATGACACAATAAAATTGCCCGCCAAGTGTAAAGAGCGCGATTCGATTTCTCGTGAAACTTGAAAAAATGATAAATTAGTAATCAAATTTAAAATCATCCTTGTCTCGCCAAACAGATCTAAGAGTGGCTTATACGTTCACACCTCGTGTACCATTCCTCCACTGTTTTAAGCGCAATGTTACAGGGCTCAATAAGCCTAAATTTACTGATGACAGTAAACATCTATAATCCGTTCGTGGTGTGTAATGCTGTCAATGTGATTATGCTTACCCTAAGAGCCTAATTTGACGCCAATTGACACGGTTAAAATACCAGGTTCCAAAAGCTGACAAAGTTCGACGCGAAACAGTTTCTATAATATACGTTGAAGACGCGACATATGGAATAAGTAGAATCTTCGATAACGCAGGTATGAGCGTAACTTATCCTTAGAAAGCATCCTAAGCATAAGACATTCAGGTTGCACCACGAATTTCATCTATCAAATCAATCGAAATGTTGATCGGGAGTATATAACGGGAAAAGTTCCAGATAAATCTGTAATAGGGTAAACGAACATAAAAAGCGAATCGGTGAGCAGCCACGCAATTGCAGTGAATGTCATTCAGCCCGAGCTGAACACGTGCTGGACCCAAGTCATAGCGTTAGATGTGATAATGATAGTCGTAAAATCATACACGAAACGAGTTAAAACTGAGGCGATTTAGATCATAAAGGCGTCCGCTACTTCAGCGGATTAACGTACGTGACCCCTGGTGTGTGCAGGGTATATCCGCAATCAATCGTATGTGCCGGTGGATGTCAATCATACCTGTAAACCGTCAGAACAATTAAAGGATTACACAGCATGTAAATGTGTCTACATCAATTGATCTCAGACCTGTCAGTCTATTCGGACAATCTCAGCGCCCACCATGGACTGAGCAGCTCTTAGTCATGCTGGTAATGGTCAGGCCAGTGCAATGTAAACCTGATCTCTGTTCGTACTGACACATTTCATCGGATGAAGCTTCTGTATCAGAAGCGAAACGTTACCGAAACTGCTCTAACTGTTTACCTACAAACATTCTTTTTCATGCATCTGCTTTGCTGATCAGTCACCAACATTTTTTAATATGTGGCTGTTCGTTGTAGTTTGTCATTGTAGCAACCCAGCATACTTTCCAGTAACTAATGAAGTTCCACCGATTCGCACGGACTTTAAATCAGAAGAAAACTGATGATACCCAAATATCTGAATGGGCATGCAATGAAAAAACTGATGTAGAGATGAGAGTAAGATTAACATGATCCAAATCAAGTTAATTGGCGTCTAAGCAACACAATTGTTGCGATGGTGCGTAGCTGTTAATAGTATTTTATTAGTTTATTCTGTTACAGTAGTAGTGCACCGTGCTACGGAATCCATTTACAATGATGAATAGACTCTATTTTTCGAAAATTATTCACATATCACTACCGGTGTTCCACAAGGCTCAGTGCTTGGGTCAATACTGTTCCTAGACTATATGAACGATATACCAATACCAAATGATAGTAAGATTGTTTTGTTTGCTGACGATATAAAAGTATGGAGGCGAATCAGAAATGCTGACGATTGTATCTTGCTGCAAAACGATTTGAGTGGTTTGTTAAACTGGTCATCTGAAAATAAACTGTCATTGAATATGCAAAAGTCGAAGATCATTCAGAGCGGTCGTGACCTTGGCTTTTCCTATCAATACAAGCTCGGCGACAGAAACCTGGAGTACATTGAAGAAGAAAAGGACCTGGGTGTCTGGATTTACGGTAGTTTGAAAAATGGTCTACAATGCAAAATCGTTTACCAAAGCGCGTCTCGGCTGCTCGGCATGTTACGGCGGATATTTGGACGTTTTTTCCGGTGTGTTTTTCGCTCATAATGAGCACATATATACACCCGATTCTAGACTATGCCGCACAAGTCTAGACACCATGGCTCCAAAATGCATCTTACTCCTGGATCGCATATATCAGAGAGCTTTTAAGCATGTCATTGGTCACGAAAATATGCCATTCGCCGAGCGACTCAGACGACTGGAGCTGAGGACACTTGCACAAAGGAGAATGCAAGGTGATTTCATCCTCACAAACAAATTACTTACTACTGTTTCCACCCCCCCGGACTTATTATTCCACCTTCGAACTTGCAGCAACAGCCGTGGGCATGGTTGCATGTAAGGAATACCACATTCCAAACGGAACTGCCGCAGGTATTTTAATTCGGTACGTGTGTGCTTTGCTTGAAATTCCCTACATGCCGATTTAGTAAGCTCAAACAGATTATCTATATTCAAATCGAAACTTGACGATTATAGGAGAGCTATTCCGAATTTTGCCCCCACCTAATAATAAACTATCATTGTCCCATTGGTTTTGATTTTATTTATAAATATATACATTTGTACCTATAGTTCCACGGATGTGCAATCGTGCAGCACTTCCGTGCTGCGCAGCAAACGCCGTGCTAAATTGAGTTGGCATCGGTAGTGAGCTGCATGCGAGTACACGCTGGAGTCTCACTACCATTTCTATTTTCCTTCCCCTTATCTGTCTAGGTCTGGGCAACCTGACAGTAACTTAGCACACGTGCAGTTTCTGACTGTGCGGCACTTCGCCTGGATCAGGCTTGTGATTCCATACATACCTATAGTTCCACTCTGGTTATTGTAACGTTAATTGCTTTTTCAACCATAAATCTTGAATCTTTTCTTTTTCGAATTCAGTCAACCCGCTGTACTTCGAAAGTCTTCATTCGATCCTCGACCGCGTAGGATACGTTTGAATCGTCAGCCCTCCCGTTTTAGCGTGCACCATTCAATCTACGTAGATAGAAGACGCGATAAACCAACTAGAAGCCACTCGAATAATCCGGAGGAAGCTTCCGAAATGTCCAAACATTTTCGCTTACAACTACGGAAAGAACAATCCAGACTCGCTGCTCAAGTACGACGCAATCGCGAAGGTCAATGTCTCATCATGCTTCAAGATGCTCTTCCGATTTCCAGACAAATCCTCGGTTCCAATGTGGAGTTGGAAAAATCCTATGTGGTCCGAATTGCTGGACAAACGTTGTTCTTACTCCACCACGTTTGCTCAAGTGAGTTGTTTTTTATTATTTCGTTTTCTTCTGAATGGTGAATGAATCTCACAATCACAAGGTATGGTATGGTATGAAAGCACAAACCTGATCCAGGCAAAGTGTCGAACAGTCAGAGACTGCACATGGGCCAAAGATACTGTCAGGTTGCCCAGGTCTAGACAGATATGATGGGGAAATAGAAATAGAAATGGTAGTGAGACTCCAGCGTGTGTCAGTATGGAGCTCACTACCGCAGGCCAATCAATTTAGCACGATTGCACATCCACTCACAAAGGGATTTGCTAGAGTCGTCTACTGGGATATGTATATAATTACAACAACTGTTTCTAGCCATTAATGTTGCCCAATGGCTGCTGACTTTTCTGGTACTACCTGAGCATTCTCATCCGCACATCTAATTTTAACTGTCGATTACAACAATTCCACATCTACTTACCAGAAATGAACACAGGTTCGATTAGCGGGTTCCATGCCGTAATGAGTGCAACTCAGTTTTGTACGTATTTGATGATCTGGTGAACGAAGGAAAAGCCTTTTTCAATTAGGCTTGTTGTGCTAGTTTTGGACTCGGAAATTGTTTGAAAAAACTTTAGAGTGCTAAAGATGTACTGCTATTGTATCTGCCATAGAATGTTCTCAGAATTGTGAGATTATGCAGAAATTCTTTTGTGCATGGGAAACTAAGTGTAGAGGGGACGATTACTTCACATTCCTGTCCTGCTAATCTACTGATATTGTTCCCTCTCAATTCTGCCATCTTTTGATGCTCATCAGTCTTTTTTCCACGAGGTCTTTCCATCTGGGTTTTTTCTCATTTAATAATAAAAAGCATATATTTCGAGTTCCGGGAGCTTTTAGACTGGACCAAGTTACATACAAGGTTTCACTTTACCGGCTCATGACGGAGCCAATCATTTTGCAGCTTTTTACGCCCGTCCATTTTCCACATGGTAGATTGTCAAATATCCGTTTAGCAATATAATTTCAGAATGGCTTAAACGTTTCGTATTCCAGAGTAGCCTGGTTGTTCGATACCTGCGCACGTTTTGCATGTGTTGGTAGCATGTGTAGCATGTGAAAGCACAAGGCTGATCCAGGCAAAGTGCCGTACAGTCAGAGACTGCACGTGGGCTGAGATACTGTCAGGTTGCACAGGCCTAGACAGATATGACAAAAGAAATGAAAAGAAGACAGAAATGGTATTGAGACTCTAGCGTGTTTCAGTATGGAGCTCACTACCGGTGGCCAATCAATTTAGCACGATGTTAGCCGCACAGCACAGAAATACTGCACGATTGCACATCAGTGTATATGTGTTGGTATCACGACCGTTCCACTAATCTAGCATTGTGATCAAGTGCAACCATATCCATTAATTCCGAGACGTGAGTTCAGCCGAAGATTAAATTTCCATTTTCCACACAGCTCTCGGTACCACACAGCCGGCCATTTTGAGTTTACAAAGTCGCTCGTTGTACGCCATCGCTGTGGACCCTAAAGACGGCCGCGTCGCGTTTGTTAGTGCATCCCTAGCCGAGACGATCGATCAAAATTGGGTAAGTGTGAAGCGATTTACTGCGCTTTATATTTTGGCGACTACTCATGAGTACCACGTCCTTCGAAATATTCACAAAGTTTATCACGACGGTCCACATTGAAAGCACTGGACTCGAGTTTCGCTCTCATTTGAGCTCATCAGCAGTGCATATCCTGTCTCGGGTTGGATTGGAACCCAGGTCCTTCACCATTGTAGTCTCACGCCTTACGGCCTGAGGTACCAGCCACCGTTTGACCGATCGCGAGTATGTCTTAATGAATGTCTCTCGAGACTGGCACACTTTTGAGTAGCGTCATATGCCCGACCAGTCGATTTTTCTGTTTGATTTGGAGTTGATGATGTTTTGCGAAACAGACTTGGGTTTGGTCCGAGAATTCACAATGTTAAAATGTATTTCTTGTAGGAATCATTCTTATGCAAATTCGATGTGCCCACTAACCCGATTTGCGAAATACTGTGTTGAACGTTCATCAAAGAACGTTTGCAATGAAACGGTTGGAGCTGATTTTGGGTATTGTTCCGCTTCTTTCACAGAAGCTTCGTCAGACAAAGGATGTCCATACGAGCAGGGTTCAGGTTTCAATGGTATTCACCTGAGCTAGCCCAAGTTACCGAAGATAGACAGGCGAGATCTAAGCAAGTTGATACACCCACGCCACTTGTGTTAAACCCGATTAGTTTATTTGGTTGTGCAGGTTCTAAGAACGTCCACTGTTTAACTACTTGCTGTGTGGAATGTTATAAACTCTGATTAATTAAATCCATCTCCGATAAATTTAATTCTCAGCTTCAATATCCATATCTAATGTGCTAAATTGATTGGCCAGAAGTACTGAGCTGCTGGAGTCTCACTACCATTTCATGTTTGTTTTCTTCCTCATATCTGTCTAGGCCTGGGCAGCCTGACAGTATGTTAGCCCACGTGTAGTCTCTAACTGTGCGGCACTTTGCCTGGATCAGGCTTGTGCTTTCATACCATACCATATATCTAATGTTTAACAAGGAACATAGTTATGCCCATTTTCATAAAAATAAATGTGAAAACAATTGATCAGCGCAGGTTTTTGTTGAAGTTCCACTGCTGACACAGAGGCTTCGTCAGAACATGAAACGCATTCAAGTAGCACTCCAGTCATCACCTGTAATTGGTCGTTTTCAAATTTATTTTCATGAAAATGAATACTCAATCGGTCCCGAACATTCGTCAACATACTCATGCCCAAGCACCCCGCCGGATACATCTTTTTGAACCACATTACTTGTAAAAACCAGCGCATAAAATCTTTTCCAATCAATAATCAGCGCCACAATTCCGGGATCGTTTGCCATGTTTGTTACGGAAGCGAGCATCCGAAGGATTGAGCGTGACCAAAGCAGATTATTGAGTTTGTTCCAGTTAAAAGCTAATCCTTGCTTCCTTGCACCATGTTGTTTCCATGACATGCGTAACACAATTCCCACAATTTCAGCTAGATTTTCATGGCTGTAAAAAAATAACCGGCCACCGATGTACAATTTAGCGTTTTGTTTTAACGCGATTTTTTAACGACCTTCCATAATTTATTCCATTTCACCTGGCGAATCGGCGGTCTTTTGATAGCACGAACAACTTTTCAGCTTCGTGCCAATCAAAACAGTTTTTATAAAAGCCGTCCTGCTGACTCTATTTCAGGGTTCACTTATCGGCACCAGTGTACAACACCTCATTGAACCCATCTATCCCGATCACCAATTGCTTGCTACCTCGATCAAATCGAGGCGAAAGTCCAAATTTCGATCGCAACCGACCTGTCGGACGCATGGATTCGTACGGATTTCCAGGCGTAAAACCTTGTCAGACCATTTCGGACACACAAACAACCACGCGGCCAAAAGAAAGCGCAGTCCAAGGGCAGTTTATCAGGTACGGCGGCGAATTAAGTCGAACTCGTCAAGTTGGAAAACCTATGGAACAGATTTAATGACATGGTTAGTCCGTTCGAAATGTACACTGTTGTTTCGTTGCCGATGGTGAGATTTGATTCGGTAGCTTGACTCAAGGTCGATCGAAGGGCTTAACAATTGTGTGGCTTGTGGAAGCGATTTTCTGACACACTTTGAGATCCCTTCTTGTGTGCTGCTTTGTTACTCTTGATTTAATATTTGATGCTGGGAATCTGGAACATCAGTCACTCTAACTTTCTGTCCACATTGCTCGCAATGCTGTAACACATTTGAATAACAACTGGCATATCTGTTCAGCTTACTGCTTCTACACCGTCATGCGTTTTGGGAAACATTGATCAATATAGGCCTTTTAAACCTTTAATATACTTATCTACCACCAATTGATGGCAGAGTTCTCATCATCATCATTATCAAAGACAGCATTACACCGGTAGCACGTACCGAATGCTTAGCTGCCATACAACCATTTAAAAGTAAAATCCTAAAAGATGGGAAAGGGTGAGACTTAAATTGCTACGGCTTCTACAGAAGAGTAAGCACAAACACACTGGGAAGAGGTGCCTACACCTGGAATGGAACATGCATTCAAACAAGTTTCGTGAACGAGTAGAGCGACATCAGCATGGCAGCTTTCTTGCGGCTTTCACTGTCATGCATCATAACAAGCTTTTCTCGTCACTTCGCTTGACAACATACAAGGTTAAGCAAACACTCCAAGAGGATGCTTAGTACAAGACCGCCATTAAATACGGTTTCGGAACATATCCTGAAGCGTAACTAGAGATTGCGATATCTGATCGCGGGGACACCAGCCTGGAAGACGCGCTGCGCCTACTTTGGAAAGGTTACTAGTAAGGGTTTTTAACTGCCCAGGCAGAGTTCTACCAATACCAAGAGCTTGTTAGTTTAGATATTCTAAAACTGGGTTGAAGCGCTTGAGATTGCAGACATACAAGCGATCATTAAAAGTGAATTGACAATGAGGTAGGGGTGCCAAAATTAACTCGTGGTTAATGCTACCTGCCACATGAAAAACATTCTTTGCCACCTATGATGGTAATTGTACATACTTCGGGATTCGAGTTACAAGCTATAGAAAAGAAAAACGGGAAATGGGTAGAGCTACCTAAGCCTGATACCTCACGATGGAATGGTTCACTTTTCTTACAGTTCTATTGCTGGTCGTCCGTCACATTGGATCCACCGTCGCAAATGGAACTCTTTCGATGGCGGGCTCAGACCAATCCGATCAAGGCAGATTCCAAACTGTCTAGCGAAACCGTAGATTTGGATGCTCCACCAACGCTCACAGTCTTGCATTGGCTTTTTGTTCAGCCCATCCCGCTACTTCATTCTCACCCGTCAACGTACCATGGTTCCTTGGAGTGTTTTACGGTGCTAAACAGCCACCTGAGGATCCGTGAAATACACGGCAAGTAAGTCACTCAAACTTAGACTATCAACAATCGTGCAGCATTTCTGTGCTGTGTGGCTAACATCGTGCTAAATTGATTGGCCAACGGTAGTGAGCTGGATGCGAGTACACGCTGGAGTCTCACTATCATTTTTATTTCTATTTCCCCCCTCATATCTGTCTAGGCCTGGGCAACCTGACAGTATCTCAGCCCACGTGCAGTCTCTGACTGTGCGGCACTTTGCCTGAATCAGGCTTGTGCTTTCACACCATCATACCATCCTGAGACCAACCGCCATCTATGTATCCACACGACAAGAGAACATTTCGTCCGTAACATATTAAAACATATGCCCAACTCTTACAAGTGATTCTCCTCATTATCCAGGATAGCCTCAGTTTGTCAATCCCGGTTCTGGTTTTCTCTGATTGGTCAGCCGATTCCTTACCAACCAGTTCCCTTCGATACACCGATTGACCGAACTAGACAAATTGCATGTTGTTTGACGAGTTGCCTCTTGAACCATGCTCGTACAATTCTTTGGCAAACCGAATTCTTGTGCGTTCTTCACCAATGTTGTCGTCGGTGTTTTCTGCTCTTGCATCGTGCCGGAATGCGGTTTTCGTATATCACCCAAGAGCTCTTGATTCACCCTCGTATGTAGCATCCTTCACGCTGTTCTACAATACGCGGTTCGCGGTTTTTCTACCATGGATATATACTTTCGAGACGATAAGAGAGCTCGTTTATCGCGTTAAAATGCGCATCGTTTAAACAAAAACCTGCAAGGCTCTAAATCGTGGTGTTTTATTTGTTTTCCCATTATCTGTTCCGTAAACATTCGATTCTCTGCTTGACTCACATATCATTCAGTAAAACTACAAACATCGAAGGTTCTTGAGCTGGAAAATTTGTTCTCTGCCCTCAATAGGGGACTGATCTTTATCAGTGTAAACAGGCACATAATCTCACTCATATCGGTTCAAGTATTGCGAATAGCCTCTGGCTAGATGTTTATGTAAAACAAACAACTTGGCAGAAAATCTCCCTGTTTTACTCGTCTATCGAGAGTCAATTGTGGGGGTGAAAATCATGCAGAATGAAAACATTACTATGAACATTGATTTTGATAAATAGGACACTCTGAAGATGATCGTAAAACGAGTGGAATGACGGTTAAACACAATTCATTCAAACGCTATGTTCCTTTCCTTTAACAAATTTATGGGCCTATTTAGTGCGCAAGCTGACTGTCAAGACAAAGATGATGGCATACAGCGCGTGCGTACTAAATGCTTTACTGTACGGCAGTGAAACCTGGACCACCAGCTAAATGCTTTCCATCTACGAAGCATCCGTCGTATCTTGAACATATCGTTGATGGACAGAGTGACTAATGCTGAAGTGCTTTCCAAAGCTGGTCTACAGGGCATCTTCACCCTATTACGACAGCGCTGCCTGCAGTGGCTTGGTCATGTCTACAGAATGGAAAATGGTCGTATTCCGAAAGACCTACTATACGGTGAGTTGCAATTAGGAATTCGACCATTGGGCAGACCGCACTTGCGGTACAAAAACGTTTGCAAAAAGATATGCAAGTTCTTGGTGTTGACCCCGCGAGTTAGGATGTGCTTACAGTTGACCGCTCACATTAGAGGGATTGTGTATAGCATTGTCTGCGGAACGTAGATCACGCCGTCGGCGTGCTACTGACGCCGTACAACCGAGTTCTGACTATCTTTGCAAGCGCTGTGGGAGAGATTGTTCCTCCCGAATCGGACAGCGTAGTCATTCAAAAAACTGTAGAACATGAAAATTCATGCGATTGTGATGTGCATCCATGGACGACATCGACCGAAGGAGGCCAACAACACTATAGTGCGCTCACACGTGCAAGTCTCCAAAAGCTTTGGAGTGGTAAACCTCAATGCTACTGTATATATTTTCTTCAATTTATATCAATCCGTTTAAGGTGAAGATAGTCTAATGCTGTTGAATGTATTTTTGTCACTGCTCGGCAATATACCTATTCACTTGTTGTGTGCTCGCCAAGGTTGCGTTCCACAGGGGACTGAATCTGCTTTGAATCGCAAGCTTGCGAGTTCCTTACAAGTGTAACCCTTTTTCCACGGTGGGAAAATCGGAACGGGACAGGTTAACAGCCAAAGGGCTTGTAGATTATATACAAAATCCAGTCTATCGGCTATCAGTCAAGAGTAAATCACAGTTTTTTTGGGGTGAGTGAAATGTTGTAAGCTATAGATGACCAAAGCTGTGAGCAACAACCTTTAATAATGCTCTTCGTCCCAACTTATACATTTTCGTATTCATGATACCAAGGCGCATATGGTGCATCCATATAGGAGGGCACTAAAACCCTATTGCGTATCATCAATCCAGTAGTTCCACATTGGACTGTGCTTCAATGTTTGGAGCATGAAACCATCAGTAGATGTGCCAGTTCTGTTTCCCATGCTGCTGCATATAGACCTTTCGTGAATAATCCACGTTGCTTACCGCGACCATCTGAACGATGGAAGCCTCCCAGCAAAAATAGACGATGATTTTCTCATCAAACCGCTAAATGTTTTCCACTACAAGTGCTGGCTGGATGATATGCGATGCGGAATTTCTACGACATCAAATGCGATTGACTCGTATGTAAATACGCGACCGACGTGTCTGATGACAGGCACAACCATTTCCTAACCGACTTTTGAGTTAAACTATGCACTGATTGCAACGTGTTCCCGTAAATCGAACTCAGGCACTAAGAATAGTAAAGTTTCGCGTGACATCACACTGCAGCAGAACAATTTCCTGTTGTGGACCCCTGACCAGGTCGATCGCATCAGCCTCACAGTTTACGAGACAAGGGAGTTGTAGAAATAGACCCTACCATAATATAAGAACCAGCTTTCGAGTGTAACTTATATTGACATTCTCCATTGCAAAATGATTTCGCTACGTTGCGTCCCATAAACGCCAGCAAATCGACGAGTACACATCTATCTTTTCAGAGTAAAAGTTCGATTCGTTCAATCCTGCGAATTTTCGAGTTGAAAGTTGCTTAGCTTGTGTACTTTTAACGAGGAAACGAAGAAAGAAAAATGCTTTATTTGTGTGAATGAATTTTGAAAACTGTCATATGCTCTTACCAAAAATGGTTTCACGTATTTCTCAGAAAAAACGGGTCTAATTTCTCGGCATTCCAAGTTTACCGTCAAGGTCGTTTTTACATATATAAGCATCCTGGTCCCACCTGATATCTCGCGTCTTGTGTTGATATGTTAAAATGGGTTTCAGTGTTTTTGATGGGAATCTTTCGTCTTTATGACTACCTGCTGCGACCTAATTCAACTCCGAAACTTGAAAATCTACACTTGCACAGCATGCACACAAAGTTTTACGCAATCCCTCCAGAGTGAGCGGTCAAGAGAATGTTATTTCCAAATAGTACGGCCAAAATCAAGAGCTTTCATATCACTTTTGCAAACGTCTTTGTACTGTACGTCCAATGATCGACTTCCTGATTAAACTCACCCGTTAATCTTTTGAAATGCGACCATTTTTCATGCTATGCACACGACCAAGCCTTCGCAGGCGACACTGACTTAATTGAGTGAACATGACCTGTAGACCAGCTTCAGAATACACTTACTGCCACGCCCATGCTACCAAGCTGAATCGACTGCAGTGACCTTCAGCTGACCTGGTTCAATACACATGTGCTACAAAACCACTGATGCTAATCACAGGGAAATCTTAAACATGCTCTGACTCCAATACTCGGAAATTAAAAGCGGTTCCCTTCTTCCTCATTCGCAGCACTCAAGTTTTCTGCTCTCACAATGAAAGTCTCAATTTGATCGGTCAATCGTTCCTATCTCTCATCCATCCCGATGACCTGGAACATTTCACCGAGTTATTGGAAACCGGTAAGCGCCGCAATCACGTCCAATGTCCGTGGACCATCATTTTAAAGCTTCACGGTATCCTTCTGCCTTGCGATTAACAAGTTTTTATTACGTCATTTTGCTAGTGTCCATGGGTCAGTCGATTTCTTGGTCTCCAATTTATCGTGTTGCTGAAGCAAACGAATTCGGGTTTCCTGGGTATCGATGGATTCGAAGTTTGGTTTTTCTCAACGAGGAGCAAAGTGACGAATGGATTTGTGTACATCAGCCAACTGGGTGAGTGGGTGTTGAACAGATCGATTTTGTTTCACTTATTACTCGTCGATAACACATTTGGTACCACTGTCCTTATTGTAGCCAATCAATGTGATCACAAGCAGCCTGACAATAATCTCCCTCACGAACGCTGTCATCACGGATGCGCAATCGTGCAATACAGCTAGCCTCGTTGAAACACGCTGGAGTCTCGATGCCGTTTCTCTTTCTGTTTTCCATTCCTATATCTGTCTACGCTTGGGTAACCTGATAGTATCTTCGCCCACGCACAGTCTATGACTGTAGGGCACATTACCTTGATGAGGTTTGTCATTGCAAACATCCCACATCACGTCAATATTGTCGTATATCTCAATACCAAGTGATCTCATCGAAATCATTGTCAGTTGTGCGACTTTCATGAGTAAAATTAAATCCCTTTGCTGTGAATAAACAAGAAATCGACAGCATAATTAAAATGGCCGTCTGCATCACCAGTAGCATGATCACCTCTTTCTGGCAACTCCCTGCTGCCTTGCAGGTCGCACTTGGTTGTGTAAAGGCTAGAGAAGCCGACTCAAACAAACACCGAATGGTGCTGGGGACGCCGCTTTGTACCCAAATTCCCAAGACACTTCAATGAAGCCAACTCATCCTCCAGGGGGAGATATGTATGTATGAAAGCACAAGCCTGATCCAGGCAAAGTGCCGCACAGTCAGAGACTGCACGTGCGCTAAGATACTGTCAGGTTGCCCAGGCCTAGACAGATATGAGGGGGAAATAAAAATAGAAATAGAAATGGTAGTGAGAGTCCAGCTTGTTTCAGCATGCAGCTCACTACCGTTGGCCAATCAAATTAGCACGATGTTAGCCGCACAGCACATAAACGCTGCACGATTGCACATCCGTGCCTTCAATCGATAGTTACTCTTGATCTAAGGAAGCGTCTGACAGTCTAAATTTCGACATTAAATCTTCACCCTAACATTGTTTTGGAAAATGTATTCTTGTTTGGTTGAATTCATATGTTTGCTGTAAATTCGTGTAGGCGAATAAAGCTATTTTCTTCTTTTTTCACCATCGTCATCAACACCACCAACATCCTCCTCCCCCTCATTTCATCATCATCATGACACCCTTATTTCTTGTCCACCTGTATTACTTCCATCAACATATTTATACACGGATGTGCTGTGTGGCCAACATCGTGCTAAATTGATTGGCCAGAAGTAGTGAGCTGCATGCTGAAACAGGCTGGAGTCTCACTACCATTTCCTGTTCTTTTTTCGTCCTCATATCTGTTTAGGCCTGGACAACCTGACAGTATCTTACCCCACGTGCAGTCTGACTGCGCGACATTTTGCCTGGATCAGGCTTGTGTCTTCATACCTCATACCATACCTATTTATTATCGTGCTAATTTCGTTTACTTAGCGTGCTAAGCACTATTTACGTTTCACGATAAAATTTGGCGATCATTCAAGACGTGAAAAGTGAACTTGTTTTCTCCATCTTCAGCTACGAATGTGATTCGCCATCTTCAAACTTGTCTTTCACGTTCGTCAACAAAACTGCATCCAACCAAACATTGAACAAATTGTCGCTTACCTACAAGTTAAATCAGACCGTCATTTCAAATCCGGTGAATACTTCCACCACATTGAGTGATCTTCCGACTTCAATGGTTCTGAGTTCCAGTCTCCCGAGGAAGCAGACTGCAAGACAGCCCATGGTCAAACGCAGTGGTGTCATTAGGAAGCAGATGATGTGTCGGACTAAGATGTTGCGCCGCGGATTGATGAATAGCCAAATGGAAATCAAGAACTCGGTCCCAGTTCAAACAAAATGCATATCGGTACGTGGCAATCTATCGCCATTACATCTTTTATTAGTTCGAATCTATGCTACCTCATGTCTTTTCTATTAATACAATCACGCCGACAACTTCATAGAGCATCGGCCGTCATGCATGACAAATCGAGACGCTTCACCGGTTGCGTACTACAGATAGAACAAGCGGAAACAAACTACTGCTGGTCCAACTGTTGAAACTACTTTCAAATCCCCTGGAGTACCTAGCATCCTTTCCTAGCCTTGGATATAACCCAGTTTACGCCACTGGAGCATCAAATTATCCGGAACCCATGAATTCCTTTTGAACCACCACACTTCCGGCTAAATCAGAGATCTGGTTTTCGGAAGTGTGCGTCAGTTAGCTCAGCGGGAAGTACAAGTTCACAAATAATTTAGCTCTTGATATTCACTGTCTATCGGTATGTTGCTTGTGTATATATGTATGAAATCACAAACCTGTTCCAGGCAAAGTGTCACAGTCTCAGACTCCACGTGGGCTTAGATGCTGTCAGGTTGCCCAGGTCGAAATATGTGTGGGGAAGGAAAATAGCAACGGCAGTGAGACTTCAGTGTTCTACCAGGGATAAATCAATTTAACACGGTTTTGTCTGCTCAACACAGAAGAGCTGATTGTGTGATTCGGCTGTAAAAAAAGAAAATTCATGCGATTGTGATGTACATCCATGGTCGACATCGACTAAAACAGGCTAACAACAACAAAACGTTGATCATTGAGACATATCTATGTTCAGCTTTTAATTTCCAGCATGTTGGCAAGTCCAATTATTCCTCCATGCAAAGTTACCATACGTTTTCGTTCAGGGAACCTAGGCACACTCAAAACATGTTTATATTATCATCCTTGATGTATTTTACAAGTGTCGTATTCTCATGCCCATTTGATCCCATTGCCCAGCATCGATCGTACTGTCCCACTTTGATTGAGCCTGCAGTTCGATCAATCAACAACCCCACGTTAAGTCCCTCAAACTACTGTTCATCTTGCTCCGTGTCGCCCAACTCTTTGAAGAGCTCCTCCTGTTCGAGCACTTCAAACTGCCCTAGCCCAGGCGAGGACCTCATCAACGATGCTCTCACACTGACCGCGACCCCATTGGAGAATGGATGTACATCACAATCGCATGATGTTTTCGTGTTTTACTGCTTTTTGAATGAATAAACAGTCCGATTCGGAGGGAATAATTTCTCCCGCAGCGCTTGCAACGATAGTCAGAACTCTTGTATGGTGTCAGTTACACGCCAGCGGCGTGATCTGCGTTCAGCAGCCAAGAGCTGTATCTCCTCCTCCCCAGCTTTCAGACGACGCTTCACACAATACCTCCAAAGAGAGCGGTCAAGAGGAAGATCTTCCCAGCTCGCGGAGTCAATGATAAGAGCTTTCATATCTTCTTTGCAAACGTCTTTGTACCACAAGTGCGGCCAGCCTAATAGTAGACTTCCTAATTGCAACTCACCACAGAGTAGATCTTTCGGAATACGACCATTTTCCATTATATAGACATGACCAAGCCACTGCAGGCGACGCTCACGTTATAGGGTTAACATGCTCTGTAGGCCAGTTTAAGAAAGCACTTCAGCGTTGGTTCTTCTGTTCATCCACGATATGTTCAAGATACGACGGATGCTTGGTAACGTAAATTCCGAATTATTCATGTATTGTACAGCAAATAGTATTTAATTAACAAATTATGGAAGAAAGGAAGTGTTAATTTGATTTAGCTATTGGTTTATGCAACGTAACTAAGTCAACATATTCATCCAAATATTCAACTTATACAGTAAAATCCTATTTTGGATGCCCAAAATTCATCGGTTATTGAGTTGCACATATTAAATCAAGTAAAGTTATATCATTTGGTTACTCGCGAGTAGTGTATTTATATATTTGTTTTTGAGGGTCAGAGTAAATTACATATTCTCAGGTTCATTTAGGAGCATAGTTTATAATGTCACATCAATACTCCTCGTCCAATGTCCAATTCCGACCATTACTTGTTTAGAACTCGACTGGTTCTTCATCCAAATCTTCATCAACCTGAAGCGGCTTGATCGGTTGCATTTCCTGCGGTGCAGACAATTCTCTCCGTCTGTCTAACCCAATATCAACTTCGTCTTCAATATGAACATCTAAATCTCTCACTGCATCTTTCGAATTGAGTCTTTGAACGATTTGGTTGAGTGTTTTGGCAATTTGAACATTTTGAGACTTCAGTTCATCCAAACGTTTGTCATGCGATACATCTTGCGCTTGACTCGACTTTTCACTATTTTCGCTTTGCTGGAAAAGACAAAAAAGACAATTTATGTAAAACTCAAATCTTTTCATGTTATAAACGTTTCGCCAAACCAACTGGTCAGTCATCATTATATTGAATACGCATACCAGGTACAACTATCCTGTGAATGTACTTTTTACTCTTTCGCCGCATCTCAAGATATGACAGTAATCTCATGCCGACATCTCATTTAACCTTTTGTCTACGGGAATTGGTTTACGTATTTTATGATATTTTTGTACTATTCTACTTAATTATGGCATAAACAAAACACATGATTAATTTTTGTGAATCAGATGCCAGACGCTGCCTGACAAGTGCACTCCGATGGTGACTGAATGTACCGACGGGAGCTACTGAGCAATCGACTGCTTGTTTGAGGTGGTAACTAGAGTTACCGTCAGTAAACAGTCGCGTGAATGACAACGAAGAGCGAGTTTGTGTGCTTCTTCATTGAGGTGAGTACTAACTCTATAAAAATTATGACCCATATTTGGTACATAATGTTGAGAATCAAAAATCTACCATTTTGTGCAACGCGAGCGATATGTGGTCATAGACATCCTGTACCAATACTGACTCATGTTGTATCATATAACGAATGTATTATCTGTGGACATCCTGTACCATAATAATTCCACAATGCCAATTTGATAAAATGTTCAATATATTCTTGAAAATATTCATTTAAAGAAAAATAGAAAATTTATATCATGTACCAATAGTGTTACATGTTGCAGGTTGGGCCAATTAACGATGTATCATATATGGACCATGATGCGGCAAAAGTGTTGCAGTGTACCGTTCTGCGAGAAATCGGCGTACCGATACAAAATCAAAACACGGAGCTGAATAATATTGGTACCAGTGACCTGAAGCCTGCACAAACAACGTATTAGGTGTCCGAACCAAGTTAAACGGCTTTGAATGATCTGGCATAATCGTTTGCGGCTTGTCTACTCCATTATGGCTTGTTACGTTTTCTGATGCGCTTGTGTGAAGTAATTTTTCGTAAGTTCCACAACTTGTTTACCGCCAACCACTCATTAACACATCAACGAAAACGAAAATCCAATAGACTGTCATATATAAAAATAACATACTACTTGTAATTACCCTAAATAAGTAGTTGATTAATGATAGTTTATAAGCATGCCGTGTTTATTCATTCGTCAGCCCAAATGCAAAGCTAATTTCATGGTTCAATCAAATATGGATTCATCGAATGGAAGTTTTCTATCATCTAGTTTATTGCAGACAAAATTAGGCAACAAATTTGAAGGACAAAATGGGAGTGAAATGGTTTTCTTCATACCATGGTGTTGTTGCAAATTACCAACTGGTTGTAAAAAGATAATTCGTCGTACACTACGCAATATTTAAACTTCTTCCTCTCTTTAATTTCAGATATACCGAAAACTTTTTTTAACGAAAATAAAGTTAATGCCCTGATCACAGCTCTAGTCAGCCAACATTATTTGAAGGATCTCGATTTCATGCGGTTTTGTGGTGTGGTGTGGTGATATTGACTGATGAAAAACCTGGAATCTAGAACCCCTTCGCGTACGCAAGAGTTAATAATTCTGAGCTATAAAACAACCTTTTGATTATTCGAGATTATATCCATGAATACAGACGACCCAAATCGGTTTTCCATTCTCGTACTAATTGTCGCCGATATTTCTATTCGGTACATGTCTGTTTCCTGTGGAATGCCCTTCCCGAAGCAATTATCACCTCTCCCTGTATCCAAACATTCACTCGAACCTTGGACGCTTATTTGTTACACAACGAATTGACGATGCCTGTGTATTGACTCAGGGTAAGCATATTACTTGACTCCAGTGACATCGTATAATGTTTTTTATACCTCTTATTGAACGAATGTTTACTATGATATGGTAATTGTGAAGCTATGTAGTGTTTTGTGACCATGAATTCTTAATCTTGAATCTTGAATGTAAAAATTCTATAAAAGTCGTGATATGAGACAAGCGAGGATCCGTTTTCTTTACTTTTCTGGGGAATTTATTCATATTTTATAGAGTTGATTTATAATTTATGCGCCACTACTTTTTCCCACACCCTGGATATATTATTCTACCGTGGACATGGTTGCAAGTTGGAAATACCACATTCCAAACGGAACTGCCGCAGGTATTTTTATCCGGTACGTGTGTGCTTTCCTTTGAATTCCGTACTTTCCGATTTGGTAAGTTCAAACAGTTTATCTATATTCAAATCAAAACTTGACGATTATATGAGAGCTAATCCAAATTTTGCCCCAAACTATTAATAAGCTATCATCGTCCCATTGATTTTGATTTTAGTTATACATACATATACATTTGTACCTATCGTTCCACTCTGGTCATTGTAAAGTTAATTGCTTTTTCAACCATAAATCTTGAATCTTGAATCTTATTATGCAAATCTACCACTGATCCTGGTCATGAATACTTGACTTGACCACCCTAAGTTTAGGATAGGCTGTTTAGTGGTAAGGTCAAATCAGTGGTGGTGGGTTGACTGCTACTTAGTCATGTACCATGACCTCACTATCACCCTGAGTCTGACGAAGCTTCTGAGTCAAAAATGAAGTTTCTCTCAAAAATTGCTTTAATCTATTGTATAAAAATTTCGTTTCATTGTAATTACGGCGTTTATGAAAACTTGTGAGAATCGTTCTATGTTCTAATTAAGCGTGCTGGCAATTGTTGACCAAATCAGATTGGCCTGTATAGATTGATCGACATTTTTTCATAGAAACTTCATTCGGGTACTGCAATGTAGTTATTTCGTTCAAAACACTGATAACCATAATAGACCATTACCAGTTAAACGCTCTTTCGTTGTATGATACAATACTTAGAATGACGGCTTACTGCATACGTTCCAACCGCTCAAAGTCGGTCAATGAAAATGATTTTGCTTGATGCTTATCTTTTTCGATCAACTCACTTTGTGTTCGAGCAGCTGCTTTGAAGTGGATGTTGATTGTCGAAAATACAGTTCAAACATGGTATGCCATCCTCCTAGATTATTGTTCGGCTTGTATTCATAGCTTTTAGGGACACCCAGGTTTTTTATGAACCGAGAAAACAGCCGTTCCGAGTAAAACAATGTATTGATCTGGAAAGAATTTTTTACGAAACACGTAATATTAAATGTTGAGTACTAAGCTAACCATGGGAAGTTGAAATAATGTGAAGTATACTGTGGTTGCTTTACCAATTTTATTTTTACATTTTACATTTTTATACTTACAACGGGAGTACTCATTTATCGATTGTGAGTTGATATTAGTTGGCAAAATTGGCGTTTCTTCCTTATCAGCTTGATGATTTCTTTGCCTATTCCCGGTTTTACTGGCTCCGAAAGATTAGAATATATGATTTTATCTTGTTACGTTTGAGGCAACCGCCTAGCTGACGGTTCATGCTAAATGATTTGCCGCACGGTAGCGAAATCTGGATCATCCCCGCAAGGCACGACTTAAATCTGAATGCTTTTTTCCATTAAGAAGCAAACCCTTCGCATCCTGAACGTATGGTGGATGGACGAAGTAACAGTTTCTGAAGTGCTGCAAATACCCTCTACTACAACTGAGCACCCTACGCTATGTGTGTCATATGTACAGAATGGTAAATGGTTGTATTCGAAATGATCTTTTTTATTTTGAGTTCAGATCACAAATTTGACCTTCGGGCAGACCACATGCGGTACGAAGACGTTTTTAAAAGAAAAATGAAAGCTCTAGATATTGACTATACGAGTTGGGAAAAACTTGCTCCTTGGCGCTTAATTGAAGGCCATGCATAGAGCGTCATGTTCAAGCTGAAGAGGAACAGATACTGCTACTCTTGGCTGATGAACGTAAACCACGCCGTCAACTTGCAACCAATTGACCGAGTACTGCCCATTACTGTGAGAGCTGTGGAGGATGTTGCTCCTCTAGAATCGGGCAATTTAATCATCCGAAGCACGATGAAGCATTAACCCTTTACGCGCTTGTCATATACCTCATGTTTGAAATTGATCAAACGAGGGCAACACCATCAAATCGTCTCATGGAATTTTCCAATGATTTTTGGTGCAGGTACAGCTACTGGTGTTTAAAGAAAGAAACGCTTAATTGGAACACACGCTAGCAACGATAGTCTTGTGTGGTCATGTCTTAAATTTATATTTTAGAAATATTCAGAGGTCTCATATTTTGGCATTTTGGCAGCAATAATCGAATTTCAAACCAGGCAGAATTCTAATGACTTTACTCTAACAACTGTTTCATGTCTCAGTGAAATATAAAACTGTCATCATTTTCGATTTATCAATTTTATATATGTGTTGGTGACGCTGCGAAACTAGCTTTCAGAATTCTTGGATGGAGTGTACTAACTTTATGGAGAACAGGATCCTATTGCCTAGCTGTAGAGTGCAAACGGTACAAAAATAGTGAGATTCCAGACTCAGATATCTGAAAATAGCGTATATGTACGCTTTGTCACTAGACGTACGTAGTTCAACCAGTCTCTGTGTGATGAAATGGATTTGTAAAAGCGTTTGAAGGTTCAATAATACATATTTTTCTAACAGCGATGTCGGTAAATATCTTTGGTCAACAATGTCAGCGATTTGCAAAATTACCTTCATTTGTTGTCGAATCGAATGCGCTCTGCGTTGAATTTCTTTAATATCGTCTACTGCCAAACCCACGAGTAGATTCATCATCACAATCGGCATGAGAATGATGAAAATGACAAAGAATGCGTAGGTGAACGGCCAATAGACCACTTGATCTTCGAATTCCGAACTCTTTGCACGTTCGAATAAGCGCTGCAAAGGAGAGGAATACTTGAGATTGAGTGGTATGTCCATCATGCTTATAAAATCTTAAAATGCTAGTCCCGATACTGAGAAATGCCTGTTTTCAAAACTGAGCCTATTAAATCTGTTTATGCAAATCAAGATTCGTATGAAAAATTGATTCTCAAGATGATTTTACATAAGGATCCTACAACGGACAATGTGATTATAGGTGCAATGCAAGAGGATGCTGGATGTATCATATAAATTCTTGTGATGATACATTTCGTCATTTGTATTTGATAGCTCAAGGTAATTCAAGTTTTTTAATGACCTTAAAAAGTAACAAGCTCAACAAAAATCATAGGATGGTGAAAGGTGAAAGGTACGTGGATTACACAAGATAATAAATTAGATTAGGCAGTATATAGGTGTTCGGGAAACGAATAATTCAATAAAAATTCGTCAAATTTCGTTTTGAAGTCATACAAGCTAGTGGAGTGAGCAACGGTGGCAGGTAAGCTGTTCCAAGTAAAATAGACGGAATGAAAATACCTTCTACAGTTAAATTGATAATAGGGTACTACCAGCACATATTCATGGGTCCGATCATTTATCGTACCCCCTTCGCGTGAATAAATGGTTTGGGGTATGGAATATTTTGTAAAGTAGGATAAGGTCTCCTCTGATTCGTTGATAGGAAAAGTCTTTCTTTACAAGGCTTCTTTTGAATGCTAGAACTAGTTTTGTTGAGCGGTGAGAGATTCGCTGCATAAGTTCAACATCCTCCTTGAGCCACGAGTCCTTGACTGCACACCGTATTTCATCACTGGTCTCAAGCATGTAATCATGATCCTTGGGAATATCTTAGGCGAAAATTTCCCAAATACCCGTTTGAGTAGATTTAGAACACGTGTTGCTTTTTTAAATGCAGTGTTAGTTTGAAGTGAAGTTTTAAACTAGAGAATATCGTTTTCTCCACTGCAATTTCATGTACATGCGAACCTATATGCTATGTGAACTCTACTCGATTCCCCACATTCATGATCCTGCATTTGTTGAAGTTTAACGGCAGTTTGTTCTTTAGCGACCAGCTGTTAATACCAGACAGTTTCTCGAGCTACGGTTGCAACGACATATCTTTATGTCGTCCGCAAATAACGGAATGTTAAATCGAACAATTTCTGGTACTTCATTTAAAAATTACGAGTTGGCAAAAGCTTAGATATACATTTGCTGAGTTTTGAGTTCATTACCGTTCACCATCTTCATAGATAAGCTTCTTTTATAAAAAAATTGTTACACAGCAGTTTGGGAGAAGCTAGATCAAAGAGCTGAGGACGACACTATAGTGTCCAATCACGTTAATAGCTCAAATTTGTATCGTTGTTGTAACATCGCTCCTCAGGTCGCGGAGTTTGAAACTTTACTTATTTATAGCAATAATTTGGTGCAACATATTTTCGCACAGAAGTTCAGAATTTTTTGATCGGCAGTTTGTATCTGTTCGTTATTTGAATGTTTCAGTTTTTCTCCTTTATGTTAACTCCGAATATACGCTGACCTTGGACACTTAAATCTACTGAAAGTGGTAATAGTCTCGAAACAGAATTAAAATCACGTGTATACAAACATACAATGTCACCTTCATTCTTCATCAGTTAGACATCATCTCTGGATTTTACTCTCGATCATTTGGTGTTAGGATTCATCAGATCATGGTGTTCCATGAACTGTGTGCATTGAGGGAATACACTAAATTAAGGAAAACAATGAGGTTTCTTCTTAAACCATGGTAACGTTGTTTAAATGTCGTGTATGGACTTTGGAGCTATGGTCACACTGTGGATATGAGGTTTTCCCTCCATTTGGAAGTGGCATGTTCGAATATGACCAGGTTACGAATTTCGTGATGTGCTCTATCCTGATCCTTGTCATACACAGGTGTTGAACGGGCGCCAAATTAGTTTGGAAAATAACCATGATATCTTATTCCCCTGTGCAGTGTGAGATATCGAAATACCTCAACAGATTTTGAGTGGAGGATTAGATATGTGGGTCACAAGGATTTTATAGGATATAAAAAATTGGATCGTTTTTAATTGTTAGATATGTCCCATATTATCTGAGTTTATCTTGCATCAATGTTAATGTCATTCCCATCGCAGCATGTTTCTCGAGTTATTAACGTATCAAGACAGTAGTTGATCAGTATGCAAGGAAACCATCATATCCCAATACTTTTTATCTGATTCTATTCAATCGAATATTTCCATGCCAGATTGATCACCTACCGAGTCGACATCCAGCTCGCCGATAACCATGGCAAGTGCTTTCATCACGGAACTTTGTGGATCCCTGAACGGGGTTTGATTGGCCAAAAGTGAATGAAACGCGAGGCAAAATCCAAACAAAAGCGGAGAAAACACGACAAAGAATTTCGCGAAAGTTTGCAAAACCTCGAAAAGCATGATCACGAATATGCCGAAACCGGGGCTTCGTCGGGTGAACAGCAAGAGATTGAGCCATGCCAAAAAGATTCCCGCCGTACCAGTGCCCCATTGCCATGTCTGTCATTGTAAAATAAATTGAGGTTTTTTTTCAACGAAGATCTATTTTCGTAAAATATGATTTGGGTTAGAATTACATGAGATTTTGAAAGTTAAATGCTCCTACCATGTGTTCTGTTCAAGAAAACGGGAATTTTGAAGTTCCTAATAGTGGATGATCGTAAGCAACGAAAGTATTACATCAATTTTAATTGTTCGGACATCTACTCACAGACACGAAGCTACGAATTATTTTATTTAAAATTCATCAAGGAGAAGCCTACTTCAAAAAATGTATGTTCCACTTTAGCGAAGTAGTTCAAGCAAACGTTGTCCCAGCAAGGAGAACGCTTCGAATCTGAGCGTTGATCTGAGCTAATTAGTGTAACGAAAGGATGCGTTTTCGTTGGTTCAATGTGATGAAAGTTGAAGTGCTATCTCTCAAAATTCTCAGACCCAAAGCGCGTTCAAAAATAATTAATTCACTGAACTAGTTTCAGTATTTGCGCTTGTATGCCACTAGTATTACATAACTCAGAACTCAGAACTCGAAACTTTTATGGTAGAAATAGCAGCAAGCTTAACAACAACCATAGGATGAAAAAGTATATGGACTACATAAAAAATATATAATATCTCAAAAATCTATAGGGACCCTTACATACCGCATGGTTCGTCATTAACTCATCGAGTTTGGAAGCGAAAACCTCAACAGATTCTGAGCGTGTGATTTCTTCGGGTAAATAGTTCCAAGTGAAACAAATTCTTACCGAGAAAAAATTACGGCGAATATCCAACAGAGAATGCATAATGCTTAAAACCTTTGAATGTGTTCGTGTTCGAGTAAGTCCATTTGCCTTTAGCAAGTGTTTAAGGGGATTTCGAATGTTAACATGAGGTCACGACGTATCCGTCGTAAGTTTGATTTCAGGTAAATGTTTGATATCGAACTGATTATTTTTTATTTTCTTTCATGCAAGAGATTCAAATGTTGATATGAAATACTAGAAACGATAATCATCGCTCCTATCATTTCTTGAAATAAAAATGCAAATTTCGAATTGAAAAACTGAGTTAAACTGGCAATAAAAATTATTCACTTCGGTCAGTCAAATAGCTAAAAAATCTCTTATTGGCCGATTTGTTTGAACCTCAAATAAATAGCGAATGCGACTAACCTCGCGTAATCCGGTCTTGGACATACAAAGATTTGTATCAATTGTTGTAACCAGTGCCAATACGTAGATTGTGAATTCCGTCAAATTCTCAAAGCTCAAATAGTTGCATTTGAGAAAAATTATTTGTATGACCTGAAGCCATTAGAAGACAAATATCAACGTTTGCTAAAATAATGTTGAAATCATCGTATAACATAATTTCATTGGGCAGTTGAGTGTTGTGGCATAAACTTCGCTCTTGTTTCGCTCATGTTATGGAATTATGTTTGACAGCATTTCCGATCAGTATGATGATCTGTGATCATTTTCTTCACAGAGACGATTTTGCGGTCGAAGCAACTTTGCTTCTAGCGAGTAGAACTAAAATAAGCTTGCAACATTTGCTTCGATTTCAAAAACAACAACAACAAAAAAACAAAGTTTTTCTTGAGCACAATGACTTTATGGTGCAATTTCTATATCGCTCTAAACTGAGGTAGTAAATTCATTTACGATAAGCATTGTAATATTGCGTACCCGGACGTATGCAATGGATTCTCGCCGTTCAGAAGGAAGTTTACATGTTAAAATAGCGAAAAATGAGTCTAATATGACAGCAACCATCCAGAAACCGATTGTGGTGTTTAAGTAAATAGGATGTGAGCAACATAATATAGTGATTGAGCTAATAATTAATGGTCTAGGTTTCCACGGATAGATCAACCAAAATATAAATTTTATATAATTCGTTAGAACTTGATAAATTTGATGATGATGAGGATGAAGATGATCATAATGATGATGTGGTTACTAATTAAAAATTTGCTTGAACATATTTTCTTTGATATTCAATTTCGGGTTAAACTATATCGAGGCATTCTGGACAATGCCACAACTCATGAGAACAAAAATTTCGAAAATCTGTAGAATTTTGAAATAATTCCATTAAAATATCCTGAATTCGAACCAAGTAAACACCTGAAACGGTTTTTATTTGCATGCATTTCCATTACACGCACTACACGTCGGATGAGTATTATTTTCTAAATGAGTCCATGTACACGTGAGGTGCCTTCTTCGAGGATAAATTATACAAATATTGCTACTGTGTAACTGTTTAGAGGGCGAAAACCTCATGAATATAATCATTATTTTTGCTGTTTACTTGATATTGATTAGTTTGAAAAAATTTCCATATTAATTGCCACACTGCTCGATTTCTTGGTTTACTTTGTCCGCTAAAGCATTTCGAAGCCTTCAGATTTATGTTTGAATCACACCTACTAACAAAACGTAAGTAGTTGTTTTAAATGTACTGACCTCGTAAACCAAATTCCCAGCTGACATCATCATGACCCCGTATTTCGGTACTGTAATATGATTACTGTAAGCTTTTGAACTTGAATTTCTCAAGGATTCGCAAAGTTCTTTCGTGTTTATCACAGCATTTTTCGATCTGGAAAAGAAATTATGATTTAACATACAATTCACCTAATCATCTGTTTTTTTGTTAAGAACATCAAGATTGGATCTAATTGTATATACTCCCTAGTCTACTATTAGTTCATGAGAAAACTCGCTTTAAAATGTTGTTCCACGTTCGTGATTACATTTTCAATGTTTTCGCATGTTTTTTGACGAAATCGCAGAGTATTATAAGAACATGAATGAATAATCGCACACGTTCAAAAATAATTAAAATTTGTCTGACTGAGATTAATATATTTCATGTTATCCAAATGTTTATTACCCCAATTCGATTTGCCGAAAAAGTGACGTACATTTAGAATTGGATTGTTTAATTGTAAGTATTACGTATGCCTTCAAATTAGCAAGAATTACAAACAACTCCGTGAAGTCTTCGTAGAATAAATAATAATATAATTTGTCTTATTATTAAACCACGTCATTACATAAGCTACGTCTCCCGTTAAACATTGCGACATATTGGTCCGGGTTCGGAACGCGCAGCAGGTAACTTTTGGAATTTTTCAATGCTAGATATGAATACTGATCACACACGATGTTCAGCAAACGGTTGAAAGTATCATGTGGTATCGGTTATTGGCAATCTTTGCAACACTCTTTAGATGGACTCACATTAAATAAGGAGGTTTCGTTAACAGCATGAATGCTGTGAACAATGCGAGGAACAAAATATAGACAGCCAGCTGTCCGTAGTACAGAATGCTCACACGAGACCATTTGAGTGCCATCAATGCAAGAACAAGCGGATGGTTGAGCAATTCTTCCCGATTGCAATCGACCTGGAAAACGAAATATCAAAAGAATTCTGTCTGATCAACTGTCTACAAGCATGGGGAAAATATTTGTGAGCCTGGGTCTTGGAACAACCTTTATTCTCCTAAGCCCTATCTCCTGTTTTTCGAAGCAATTTTGTCAGCTCATATAAGACTCAAATAGGCCTTCGCTGTTTAAAGCCTTGTGTGATGTTGGCAAACGGAAAATATATAGATTATGGTTATCATCCACATTTTGATTTAGGGTGTGGCAAATGTACGACTAAATCTGTAAACGGAGATGAGAAAAAAGCTAGGAGCAATGTTTATTTATACGGCATACAATGACACGTTTACATGCCATAAACGATCAAAGCCACGAGCACAAAAGATTTCTTAATTCGTGAAATTTGTTTAAACTAAGCTTCGTAAAGATCAACGCTACCGTTATTTGCAGTATTCTTTTACAACAAATTCTTTGGGTGTCACCATTTGCGGGAACTTAAATGGGGAAATATTAACAATATGTTTTACTTACTAAAATGGATATTCTTTATTATGTACGCGTTTCTTGTTTTTTTCGATCAGTGTTAGACCCAAACGGATTTACATACTTTCTAATATATAATGATTACTTATCCTTTTGTCTGCTTTATCGAATGCAGTACAAGTGCGATTCGTTTCGTACTAAAACATTAAAAATTGTTTCTTCAAAACGATTATCAAGAGTTATCTCGTAGATGACTCTCATTCACCTAATCAGGATTTGTTCAGGTATCATTCGTTCGGTTACTGGGGTGATATTAGATTAAGTGAGTTTCAGAATGTTATCTTTCACTTCAAAGTATATTTGTTGAGAAAAGTGTCATTCGAAATGAAATTCAAATCTATCAAGTTATAATGATGTGTATCATTTCCGACTGCTGATTTATGCCAAAATCTACCAATTCATTAAACATAATACATAAGCTAAAAGTCTGTACAGTTTCGAATAATTCTCTTTACCATAATGCATATTTCTGTGTATTTCCGCCACATACATATCACGAACGGTTTCAAGTTGTTTGCTCTTTTGTTTAGGGAGAGTACGATCAGCATCCGCATTTTGTTGAAACAGTGGAGAAGTATCTTTAATGAAGTGTCACATAGCCTGGAGAGGATACGTCCAACAACAATTCCTCGTGTTCGTAGAACGCGATACGATTACCACCGAAACTTTGAGCAAACAACCTTCACGGTATGTATGATGGGATCAAGCGAACCATTGGTCCAAACCAACTCAATACGGCTCCCATTAAGTCTGTATCTGTAACTCGTGTGTTGACAAAGCTCATCAGATAGAAAGATCGGAAGAGCACTTCTCATCTGTCTAACCTAGAGACAGCACGTTTCTACCACATGCACCCAAAAAGGATGAGCGCTTGCTAATCATTGATCATGTAGATACTACCCAAACTCTTGATGAACTCAATAGGGCAATCGACCGCTTAGAGTATGATAGGGCTTCTGGTGTCGACGGATTTCCATTTGAGCTCAACATATTCCTTTTCACCATTTGAGATTCAAGACATGAAAATCATCACACTATTTGAGATTGAGGATGATAGAGGCGACTGCGACAATTGCAGAGGAATCCTTTTTCTGAGTGTTGTAGGCAAATTGTTCTCTAAAGTCCTGAGATCCGGCTACAAGTTTTACCAGATAGAACTTACTCAATGTGGGTTCCGCAGAGGAAAAGCTACCTTTGACATGATCTTCTCCTTGAGCCAACTTCAAGAATAGTGTCGTGAACAGCGTATGCTATTATACGCTTTTTTATTAATATAAAAAGACGTTCGACCAAGTCTTTTTGAAATGCTTGATTTTATAGATTGCCCCACAAGATTGCTCAAACATGTTATTTCGTACCACTCATGCATGAACGGCTCAGTCAAGTTTAACGGTTTCAGTTCAGAAGCCTTTAAATTAGCTAAGGCGTCAAACAAGTGTGTGTTCGTCCTCATTAGCTTTTCAGTATTTAATTTGCCCTGCTTTAAAGCACGCTTTCAGGACGACAACAGAAAGCATTTACCTACGCAGGCAAAGTGATTGCATGGTTTTCAACCTCAGAGGCTGATAGCACAGACCAAGGTAAGTAATATGCTAATTTATAACCTGCTGGTTGCATACTATTCAGCCATTATCGCTTACTCTGAAAAACACACTCAGTCGAGAATAAACTGTTTATACGATTGTATGCAAGGACTGTGGGCTAAAGATCTGCATGAGCAAGACCAAATTGTTGGTCAAGAGTTTCCATCGCCTCTAATCATCACTGTTGAAATCTGTTAGCTTAACCGGTTAATCATTCATCATATTTTAGTTCAACCATTGCGGATTACCCCTCGCTAGACACGGAGATTGATATGCGGATTGGCAGAGTAGCTGTCATTTTGTCCTGATTGAAGTCTGGTGTCTGGGGAAACCGCAAGTTGACTGTAAATATAAAGATGATGGTATACAGCGCGTGCGTACTAAATTCTTCACAGTACGGCAGGGAAATCTGGACCATCCACACTGAATGCGTTTCATCCTTCGTACATTGAACATATCGTGGATGGACAAAGTGACTTATGCTGAAATGCTTTCAAAAGCTGGTCTACAGAGCACGTTGACTCGTCTACGACTGCGCCGTCAACGTTGGCTTGGTCATGTTGACAGAATGGAAAATTGTCTTATGCCGAAAGATAAACTCTATGGTGAGTTGAAATCAGGAAGTTGAACATTGGACAGATCGCATTTGTGGTACAAAGACGTTTGCAAAAGAGATATGAAAGCTTTTGGCATTGACCCGAAAGAACTTGCTGTTGAACGCTCACTTCGAAGGCCTTGTGTAAAGCGTCGTCTTTAAACTGGGGATGAGCAGATGCAGCTCTTGTCCGCTAAACGCAGATCGCTCAAAGTACTGTCTACAGTTGTGAGCACTACGGAAGAGCTTGTTGTCCCATAATAAGTTTGCTCAATCATTGGAAATGCTGTAAAGCATTTGACAGAAGGAGGTCAACAACAGCATCAGCATTATTCACCAGATGAGTTTAAGTTGTCCGGATTGAAAGATTCGAAACAGCATTCACAATGTTAGAAGCAAATCAAATGTGGTGAAGCTTATCAAAACTATAAATGTATTGAAGTGGAAACGCTCCACGAAATTTTTTCACATACATTTTGAAAAACGGACAATCAAAACAGCTGCATTCTGCTCTCGATTTAAGTGGTTCTCAATTAATCAATGCTGCTCAGTGTTTTGAATTTATAAGTAGAAATATTTTATTTAAATTTGAAACTTGAGCGGTGAAGGTGTACTTGTCATACGATTTTCAAGGATTTTTACGTTTCCGCTCTATTATTGTCACGGGGCAGTTCGGAAAAATATCATGTATTTATACCGAATTCAAAAAGATGCCAATCTACCAGGAATGTTTTCGATTCTACACAATACAATTGGAAGTTTATTAATTATTTAAACTGGTTGATCAATATTCTATGTCATACCAATTGGAGAACCACATTAACTTAAAACTAACAAATTCGTGCGTCTGGAGGAATGTGTTTATACAATTACAAAATCACATATATACTACTTATTTTTCCAGAGTAGAATAACTTTGACTTATTTTCATCGACTTACCATATCCTTGATTGGATGTACGCGTTTATAAACACGAGTATAGAAACTCCATGTATTTGGCTTGTCGATACGAAGAGCTGGTTTTTGGGGTTCCATATTTACATCATCTTCATCGCTGGACTATAAAAAAGCATTTTAATAATTTTCATCTTTTTTGTGAGAGTAAAAATATAGTTTTTCTAGATTTCGCTGAATAACTTCTGATAATAGTTGAAGCATTTTAGGATTGTTTAATATTCAATGATTGTTTGTTTGCCTATATAAACTGCTCTAACCGATTGCACTCAAATTTCTTTGCAGTATGAATACACGATCGGTTCCAAACATATTCCAATCGATTGCCAGCGTATGTTTCATTATTGGTCTTGTGCGTAATAAACGCCTTTGAACAATCGGCTTTCTCTTGTGTTGTGAAAGCGAGTAACGTTGGACAGGTTGACCTCAGGGATGAAACGATACACAATCGATGGGCATACGTGAAACACGGGATGGGACGTGTTTAATGATTAACCGAAGGGCACCCTTTGGCGCAAGCCCGGGATCAGCCTAAAAACTAAGACGCGTGTTTATCAAGCAGCGATCCGCCCTGTACTGCTTTACGGATGCGAGACATGGCCTTTAAGGTCACAGGATGTACGCACATTAGAAGTGTTCGACCATTGGTGCCTCAGGGTAATCTTGGGCATCCGATATACTGACCGAGTATCTAACGCAGCCGTACGAGAGCGTTGCAGCGGACTATCTCCACTTTCCGCTCACATACAACGGCGAGGGCTGCAATGGTTTGGCCACGTCCTCCGAAAGACAGACACAGCACTTCCAAAACTCGTCCTCGACCCCAAACCCGTTCGCACCTGGCGTCGGCGGCAAGGTGGTCAAGTGAAAACCTGGCTGTCAACTGTGAAAGAGGATGTAGACACCCTGGGTCTGCTTACCGTCTACGGAGTTCGCAGGTGGGAGAGAGACTGGATCACGATCTGCAACGATCTCGCCTCCGATCGAGGTGCGTCGGCTGGTGCGATCCGAGATATCAATGAAGCCGGCTAATCCACCCGTGGAGCCAGCCGCACAAAAGTAAAACTAAGTAAGTAATGTTTAACCGATGACCCGAAATGTGATAAGTGAGCAGATGTGTGCCACCTGCCGTCTTGACCTGAGATGACCTGACGAAAATCTATGTCGGCTTTCCTCCGCAATGATTCCGGGAATGTCTCTCTACACCCATGACGCTAAATATTTACTATTTCTTCACTATTTTAAGTTATGCAGATTGTAATCGCACTGCCTTTATCTGATGAGTGCAAACAGCGAGAATCTGGTCGTGGGGTGTGTGTGCGTGCGATGGAAATGCATGCAAATGCGAAGTTCTGATTTTATTAGTTTCGAGGTACACTTGTTAGTTGCATTGAACCTGCTCCGATTGGAACAAGTGAGATTTTTGATTTTAACTTAATTAAATTAGATACTTCGATGCGTTTTGTTGGTTTCCAACCGAATATAGCAGCATTCAATTGCAGAATACACTCTTTAAAATCGTCTATAATTCTTTGCTAATTACTTTGGAAGTTTAAATGATATTAGGAAACGAATTTTCAATATAAATATTATTGTTCCGGAGTAGTATTGTGGAGCTTTTAACTTTCTTGCCTTGTCAGGGTCAACGCTTTCGTTCGGCAGTAAAGTTTCTTCAGCTGGATCCGTGCTAATTTTCGGTGGTTTCTTCAGCGGGGTAGCCTTCTTTGTTTTTTGCTGCGAAAGATCATAATTGTCCAAGAATTCAAAGTCAAATTTGATCGAATAATTTTCCGAGTCTTTAGGAACATCACTTTCGATGACGCATTTGGACAACGCTAATTCAGCCGCTTCTGAAACCAAATTAATGCACGTAAAATCACTTACTCTGTTATGTTAAACAGAAACATTGACTTCAGTGTTAAGTATGAAAATGGTTTGCTATCAATAAAAGTTTGTTTCATTTTTATTCATGATCCTAAAGCTTTTAAAGTAGTGTAAAAGCATGTAATTCCGGAGCTCTGAGATGACCTGTCAAGAGTAAATTTCGACGCTAGACAAGAAAAGGGGTGCTAAAACGTCCTACGACCGCTAACACATACAAGGACGAATCATGGTTAATAAATAACTGCAAGAGATCCTTTCGAATGATAACTTGCCTGGTCATATGAACAGATTGGATAGATTAACCAGCAAATCAAAAGCAATTCGGCAAGGTTACACGAATGGATCCAACGTGACGAACACTTGAAGCGTACCGACTGCTACACAATAGACCGAGGGTTAAATTGAAAGCGACAAAACACTCAGATGACTCCGTTCAGATTGGGAGTCATTTCATGAAGGTAAACAACGTTTAACCAATTAGCATCGTCTTATTCTGCATGTTTCGGGGGTGATCGACTTTGGGTTCATAGTCCCGGTTTATGTTGTTTGCTTAATAAACTTCATGACATTATAGGTTCATTTGACCAATGGACTGTATATCTCGTTATATTACGCGGATACAGTCGTGGAGTCATTAAAATTGAACTATTTTCAAAATATTCATTTGCATGCTTTTCCGTCACAAAACACCACACGACCGGTTTCGTGCTGTTTGCACTCATCAGGTAGGGAGAGTAGGACAGTAGGACAGTAGGATCAACGGCAAAAGACTAGAAGCAGGCCACGTGTTTTCGAAGAAAATACGTTGGTTTCCATATTGGGAGAAGATAGCAGCTTGAGTCTAATCATAGCAGAATTTGCACGTAGCAATGTACCAAATTATGCAAGATTAAACTCGTTCATGATCAATATGCTGCTTGATCAGCAGTCATGCAATTCCAGTGAATATCAATCACTTATTCCAGATTAACCTCTAGCTTGGTAAAACCGCTGAGGCAGTTAAAATAAAATGCTTGTGGGAATGCAGTAATCGAGGTTGATCTGGCCGACATATCGACAGTCTGGCGTCCGCTTTTACAGCGGATAAACACCAGCTTGCGTGAACTCTAGAGTGTGTGTGCGAAATAGGCAAACAGGTGATTTCGATCACACCTGATCAAAAGCAAAATAAGTAACGAATGATACAGCGTGTAGATGGTGTGCATCAATTGATCCAAAAAAACTCGTCTGTTCATCATCGTTAAGGCGTGGGACTACAATGTTGATGGTCGGGTGTTCGAGTCCCACCCGAAGCGGAGGATATGCACTGCTGATGAGCTCAAATAAGAGCGAAACTCGAGTCCAGTGCTTTCATTATGGACCGTCGTGATAAACTTTGTGAATAGTTCGATGGGATTGGCACGGATGAGTAATCACAAATATGAACGACATATTCTCCTAACACCGCTTAAACAACAATGCCCATCAGATCTAATCGGTGTTAGCTCACACTGTATCCGATGAGAAGACCTGACACGGAGATCTGTTCGTTTGGGCGACCACAACAGATGTTGCTGGCTCCTTCTGAACTGGTCGGACAAACAAAGCTACTCAAATGTGCCAGTCTGGAGAACAGTTCATAAACGCTTAATTGCGATCGGTCAAACGGTGGACGATAGCCCATATCATTAAGGCGTGGGACTACAATGGTGATGGTCAGGTGTTTGAGTCCCACCCGAAGCGGAGGATATGCACTGCTGATGAGCTCAAATAAGAGCGAAACTCGAGTCCAGTGCTTCCAGTATGGACCGTCGTGATAAACTTTGTGAATAGTTCGATGGGATTGGCACGGATGAGTAGAGACAAAAATATAAACGTCATATTCTTTAAGCACCGCTTAAACAATTCGATTTATACCTAATTTCGAATTAAACCAAATCTTACTGTCTCCACGTGAAGACAGTAGCCAGCCAGCTATCGGTTGTTGTATGTAAGTGCGGGGGATGTGAGCAACACTATACCTTTAACAAGACACTCATGCTCTGACGAAGCTTCTGTATCCGAAGCGAAACGTTGTCAACGAACCGCTCTAACCGAGTTTTGTTTACAAATATTATTTTTCGGAGTATACAGGTCATTTAAAATGAAACAAAATGCATTTTCTCCATCGGAGGTGAAAAAAAGCTTACCTTGATTAAAACATCAAACGGGTGAATGTGCGGGTGAAACCATTTTAAAGTGGTTTGAAAAGATTCGTGAATACTTAGCTGCGAAGCGTTGAGATTTTTTGGATTCATTGAACAAAATCAGCATGCAAAATTACATTTATCCTATTCGAAGTTGGGAAATATTAGTCGTTGGTCATACATACATACTCTCACGTCGCCAAGTTTTGAAACAAAGCAGTGTTTTATAATAAGAAGTAAGTCTAAAATTGTTAACACGTTTGCAAGCATAAGTAAAACTATAGCAAATGTTTCCTAAAATAAACTACTTAGTTTTTTTTAACCGCAGATTCGTTTTACTCGTTAATTTTCGCTTTGAAATCATACTGAATATTGTAACTGCTTCGACACTATTCTCATCCATTATAATCTATATAGTCGTTATGTTAAACAAAACTAAAATAGCTCCCGGGGTTTTCATAACAATATTGAGTACGGTCAACACACTTGCGCTCATATATCGAGTGTATAAGGATACTGATCCAATAACAATCCTCACTCATAATCCAGCATGGTTGACTTAGTTACTCAGAGTCAATTTACTGTTTCACGTTTAGCATTGACAACGGATCAATATATTATACTCCAGACGCTTGCCTGGCATTTTGTGTATCATCCGCCTCAACGGGTTGTATATTTCTGATCCGGAAATTATGGTCTCGTTTCGCATACCAGATTGCCACCGAGCACTGTTCAAGATGGCCATGGCACATGCGCTGATTGGGATACGAGAAAATTGATAATAAATCGTTACATTGGTTTTTGTGTATTGATCGTTCGCATGTTAGATAAAGAAAAACTAATAACCACTAAGACAAAGCTATTTATGACTATAAAAACAAATAACTTCTGCCCTAAGTAATGTGTTGCTTACATCCCCAGCAATTACACACCACTAGCGGTTCAGGGCTGTTTGCGTCATCAATTGGAGCCAGTTCGATTAGGTTCAATGAGCCTTGAAACAGTGGATAAATGGTAAACAAGGTTATCCTTGAATGCCACTGTTGCATAGGGTTCGTACAACGAGCGACGATGTTCAAACACAGAATCACATAGTGATTCATGGTCAAGCACACAAGGCGCTTATGGTTGACCAAAGTGATGTGTTGCTCACATCCACGCAGTTACACACCACTACCGGTTTCTGGCTGTTTGCCGTCGTCAGGTGGTGACCATAAGATTAGTTTCAGTGAGCATTCAAGTATAACTTTGTTTAACTTCTGCCCTGTTCACTCTAACTTGTCAGGAAGCCAATCTTAAGACCTCGGTCACCGAGCTATTTCTGAATTGGTTTCATCTAGTTTATTGATCACGTTTTTGTTCCCGTATAAACAGGTTTAGGTTGAAATGCCATAGGAATACAAGTCATTTGCACCATAACATACACTGTAACTTGGACCGCTCTCTCATTTCTGTGCTGTTTCTGTTTGCCTAATGTTTAGATTCAAATCCACACATCACATATTAGCACAAAGATTGTCACTTCGTTTGATCATAGATAAATTTTATTCACAGTGGGAAGGTGTGAATTGCATTACGAGTGAGTACTAGTCACGACCTTTTAGATGATATTCATTCCATCATCCTCCTGCACAGCACCGGAACATCCGGCGGGTAGAATCACAAACCCACAATGATTTGGTTTCTGAAATAATTGCATGAATACCGGTTTCTAGCGAAAACATCTCCAGAAGCATGAATAGTTTTACAATGTCAGTCGTTATCGAACGACAAGCATAAGTCAAGGTTTGTCAAACGAGCCCTGCGTGGTGTCGGCTCAAAGCGTACCGGTTGGCATGAAATTGGTTAAAAAATCAAATCGAAGTGGCGATTGGGACATACATAACAAGGAAAGTGTCATGACGAGATAAGATTTGCCGATGAAAGATGGTCGTGTATTTTGTCGTTTGCCATGCGGGTAACAAATTCTCGTCACTTGGACAGTTTGACCTCAGGGATGAATCGAGACGCAAAGATGTATGTGAGTCCGAATCGCCAGGAATGACATGACGTAGAGATGAATCGGGGGTTCTCAAAGCTTGTGTGAACAACGCTATGAACACTTAGAACAAGATATCAAGTTCTGTTTGAAATGAGTTGACGCGAACCATCCTAACCTTGGATGAGTTATAATATAGTTGAGTGCATGTGATGGTTCTTGAATGGGACTAAGTACATTCGAGTTTAATCAGTCATTGCAAATGATAAAGCAGTGAAATACGGCGCTCAAAGTTGTATTGTTTAGATCTTGCACTCGTGGAACTTTTGATTAAATTCGTTTCATATATTATTATTTTGAATGGATGCACGAAATACGCAGTCCTACCATTTCCAAGCAAACAATGCAAAACAACCGTTGGTTGGTTGATCAAAAATGCGGAAACACAATTAATTTGTTCTAGTTTCTACGTTGCGACATCCTCGAATTAGCATTTAGTAGAGAGTGTTTCGTTCATGTAAAAAATTGTATTTAGAAATGATCGTTTTGAAAAATGCGAACTCACGTTTGCCCCATTTCCACTGCAATGTCCAGAGCGTTGTATCCCGCATACAGCTTGTGCTTATTATTAACGCGGATTCCTGGGTCTGCTTGAGCATCCAGCAAGGTATTGACCACATCGATGTAGCCATGTTGGCATGCGATAAACAACGGAGTTCTCTGTGGTGCGGTGAGACGAGGAGTTAAAATCGTCTTCAAGTCAAACTAGTATCATATTTCTATGCTTAAATGGAACGTTGGAACTGGTTCCTAATCTCTGAATGCGCATTTTAAAAAAATGTTTTCCGTTTTTTATACCAGGTTTAACCTGAAATGTCACATGTTCTCACTTATCACCTTTGGATTAATAGCAGATTGATGGACCTTTATACTTGTGCTTTTTCAAAAAAATAAAAAAACGAAATATAAACAACATAATTAACGTTGGATGTTATTCCTACATTTGCCTTGTCCCTCGTGTTGACTCGAGCACCTCGTTTGATCAACAATTTCACACATTCGACTTGATTGTTGGCGGCGGCGAAGTTGAGCGGTGTGCGGCCAACTCGATTCTTCTGTTCTACCAAATCGGCATGGTCCATGAGTGTCGACAAAACATGAACGTATCCATGCTTCGCAGCCAAATGTACTGCACAATTTTCATCCTCATCTCGCTCATATGCAATCAACGGGAATTGATTGAGTAATTTCTCGGTTATTCTAATTAGAAAATAATTATTTTATTAGCTCAGTGTTTAATTAAAATGTACGTAACTGATGAAATTTTATTGTTTGATGGAAATAAAGAAAATGATGTCCGGAAGAAATCATTTTATATGGAGTTCATGTTGGTATGGTAGAAAGTGGAAACATTTGTGTCCATTAATTTCTCTGACCGTGCGAATCGAGTGCTAAAATTTGTAAATACTTTAGCTATCACAGTCCTCTTACCCTTATAAATGGTTCTTCAGCGAGACGCCCAATTAACGTCAGCAAAACGATTGGTTAACACGTCGTACTCTGAATTATTTTCTGTTCGAGAACCTAAAATTACTATTTATCTCAACGCGACCTGTGACCTGACTCTAGTTCGAGATAGAAAATATGAGTTCATGCTGTTTGAATTTGAACGTAGATTACGAATCCACCTTAAGAATTGCTGTTGATGTCCCGAGTAATTCTTATTTGTGTGAAAATCTCGAATGTTTTGAAGCGCCAGAATAGAAATATGATAGAGATATTCATTTGAAAGCTAATAAATGCATTACCACTCATCGTTAATCGTTCAGACAGGCTATATTCCAAATATATGCATAGTCAGATCACTTTTACGATGGCGCTGCTACCTTTTAATAAGGTTTATGACTACTCATCTGTAACACGTGCTTCGAAATATTCATAAATTTGATGGTACGGGGTGATATCTTTCACTAACGTAATTATTTCTGTAGAACTGCGAGTACGCCTTCAATTAAGGCTGGCATGACGAAACTCTTCAATGATTTAAACACCAACATACTTGGGAATGAGCTCAAGCACATGGACTAGATCGAGATATCTGTATTTCATCAAAAAACGCAACACAAACCGTTTCGTGTTGCTGCGTTCATCAAGATTGGTTATTCGATTAATTGCATCGAAAACGCAGAATCCTAATGAACCTGTCGGAGTGGTTGAAGTTATTTTTCGGCAAAGAGTAGCACAGACAAAGTACTTAATTCCGGAAAACTACATGTGTAACTGCGATGAAAAGCGAGGCATGTAAATAATAACGATACGTTCACTATTTTTTCGCAGGCAATCAACCAAGCGCTTCTCCTTATTTTCGTTTATCCTGGTTAAAGGTGCGGATAAGGTTTAACGTACAAACGTTCCACGATCACAATTTCTTGCCTGCGCCAATAGCTTATGCTAGTTGTGACAACCTAGCAAAACAGGTTCGTTCAACTTTTGGCTGCATGCAGTTTCGTAGTTGATCCACGACACAGAACCTATCCTGCATCCATATTCTATGAATTCTTGCAATGCATGTCTGGATGTTATTTGTGTTGATGTTAAGCGTTTTGTGACCTACATATGTTGTTGTTGTTGTTGTCCTCCTTCGGTCGATGTCGACCATGGATGTACATCAAAATCGCGTGATTGTTCAAGTTTTGCAGCTTTTTGAGTGTCTAAACAGTCCGATTCGGGAGGAACATTCTATTCCGCAGCACTGGCAACGATAGTCAGAACTCGGTTGTATTGCGTCAGTTACACGTCGGCGGCGTGATCTGCGTTCAGCCGCCAAGAGCTGTATCTGCTCCTCCCCAGCATGCAGACGATGCTTTACACAGTGCCTCCAATGTGAGCGGTCAAGAGCAAGTTCTTCCCAACTCGCCGGGTCAATGCCAAGAAATTTCATATCTCTTTTGCAAACGTCTTTGTACCGCAAGTGCGGTCTGCCCAATGGTCGACTTCTTAGTTGCAACTCACCATAGAGTAGATCTTTCGGAATACGACCATTTTCCATTCTATAGACATGACAAGCCAGCGCAGGCGGCGCTGTCGCATTAGAGTGAGCATGCTCTATAGACCATCTTTTGAAAGTACTACAGCATTAGTCACTCTGTCCATCCACGATATGTTCAAGATGTGGCTGGTAGAGCCACAAAACATTAACCACGAACGACTAGGATTCGCTCAAATTGATGATAATTCTGAATTAAACGACTACGTGTATCAACAGAACAATAAAGTGCTCTTTGAACAGAATTAGCTTATTATGTCAACATATCAGCGAATAGAATTTAGCTGTTCGTTACAATGTATTGACCATTTTCGTAAAAATTCAATATAACCAAGAACGGTGCCAGTTTTCTTTAATAATATCTACAATTGCCAACCGATAGCGTCCATAAATTGCAGCAATGTTCAATGCGGTGTGGTCGTAAGCATTTTTGCTCATAGCGTTCGCTCCTTTATCCAAAAGATACTGAAATAAAAGGAAAATTAGCTTGTGATATGGTGAACAAATTCATTCATTCCTAAATCTCGGGATGGGAAATTAGTAACAAATATATCAAGTGAAAACAATTGACTCAAATCCCTTTTAAACATTGAATGAGCGATATATAATTATCGTTTTAAATGTAACTCTCAATATTCCGAGCTACCTATTTCTACCTTTCTATCTATCAATCTATGATTCTATCCATCGATAAGAAAATATTCCTCTAGCTACCTTTGGAGGCATTGTGTAAAGTGTCGTTTGCAAGCTGAGGAGGAGAAGATACAGCTCTTGGCAGCTGAACGCAGATCACGCCGCTAACGTATAACTGACGCCCTACAACATATATATATATATCTATATATCTATATCTATATATATCATACGATATCGTTGATATTCTTGCTGTTATATTATTTAAGCTGTTCCTGGAATGTAGCTCACTTTTGTCATGTAAATACTCCCAGCTTTCACAGCTTCGTGAATTGGTCTGTTCTGCTCGATATCTTCATATTCCAACAGCATTTCGGGGTCGATTTCTTCTTTTGTAACCAATGTCTGAGAAAATATGAGATTTCCGTAAAAGTGAAGCACCAGCACACAATAATTTGTCGAGTTTTTTTGTTATGAGTTCAGTTTAACATTTTCACACCCAATGTCATTCAATTAACAACCAACGTTTTTACAAAATTCCGTGTGATGCCGCGAAGATGCGACTAATTTTTTCAATGAGAAGTGTTCGTCAACAGCTTACGTGAGGATTAAAATAACAAATTAGTGAATTTATAATGCAAGAAATTTGAGTGCAATCGGTTAGAGTAATTTTTGGGTGATATTTCACTTCTGATACAGAAGCTTCTTCAGAGCAAGAGTGATAGTCAGGACAGGGAACATGATGGAGTAGTCAACCCCGCACCACTTATTTGACCTTACCGCTAAACAGCGTATAGTACACCTGCGGATTGTCACGTCTCGTGTGATTTGCCAGGATCAGTCGTTGACTTTCCAACTAGTGTGTATCCATATCTATCCGATACAAATGAACACGGTCAAGGTCAGGTGGCACAGCGACCCACATGCGTAAATGTACATAACAAACGGGGCTAAGGTTTAAGCTATTTTTGAAGAAAAAATCCAATTAACTGGTAGGTATAAGGTGAATAATAAATATTTATCTTCTCATCAGTGCTGAGCGCTAGATTGTGGAGATCTCTGCCCCATCCAACTTATTGACCTCCAGTCGACCTGCCATGGTAATTTCGAACGGCTCCGCATGTAGGCGTTCGCTATGCGGCTTAATTCCGCTTCTCAATATTTCCACATTTTCTAGATCGACGCTGTAACCCGTATCTAAAACGTGTTCCGCCAAGGCGGAATCACAACAGCCCCTCGCATCCCGGGGCTGTCTCCGTACATGCTTTCGGTGTTCTTCGATTCTAGTATGAATTTCCCTGGATGTCTGTCCTATGTAATCACCCGAACAGTCCTTACAGTTGATTTTGTAGATGCTGTTCGTGAGGTGCATCAGAAATGAACGGATAGATTTCCCTTTCTTATAAGTTACGCGTTTGGCCGCCTGGTTCAAGATTTTACGTATCGCTTCAGATATGCATTTTACATACGGTATACAAACTGTACCCGCCAATTTTTCTCCGATTTTTCGGATGGGTATTTTACCTTCCTCAATTGGCGTTTTAAAAAACGTTTTGGATAACCGTGGTCTATGAGCCTTTGGCTCGCTTCAAGGTGCGCCTGTTTTCGGTCCCTTTCGTCGTGATCCTGGTCATTATCATGAGACGTGACACACCGCAGGTGTAATATAGGCTGTTTATCGGTAAGGTCAAATCAATGGTGGGGGGTTGACTACTACCTAATCATGTTCCTTGTCCTGACTATCACTCTTGGTCTGAGGAAGCTTCTGTGTCAGAAGTGAAACATTACCCAAATTCTGCCCTAACCGATTGCACTCGAATTTCTTTGCATTATGAATACACAATCGGTCCTAAACATATTCCAATCGATAGCGAATTTATATTTGGGGATGAGTTAAACCGGTGTTTCAGATCATGGGGTTTTACGCACACAATGCTCTGCAACCCAGAGCCCCGATTCCTTCCCACTCAACTGTAATATGGGTATCGAAAATTGGAGTACAATGACTGCGAGAAACTAGTGCATAACCCTCCGTGATAATAAAAGTGAAGAGTAACAAAGCAAGATACAATCGGTTTCTGTGGTACGAATTGCTCATGCAATACATGTTGACGCGTCGGCTTAAAACAATTTAGTAGAGTACATCACTGGCCTACCCGAAACTATGTAGGTCTGTTTCCATTATTGATTACTACCTTATGTTCTCCGATCATTCGCTTGAGTGCAGCATATGGCAGAAACATCTCGGTATTTAGGTTTGCAGCAATGTAAAACACAACCTGCCGTGCTATACCATCTATACGTGTGCATGCAGCGTACTCGGTTTACTCAGACGAATGTAGACCGTTTCCCATCGCACTCATTGTCAAAGATACTCAATACATATATACACCAATTTTGGACTATACAGTACAAGCTTGGACACCGTGGATGGAAAAAGACATCTCGCTCCTAGAATGGATTTATCATAAGTCAACCAAAATGCTTAATATATTGCATACTCTACCCTTTGAGCAGCGACTCACTAGACCTAGATTGTACACTCTCAAGCACAGACGCATCCGATCTGAGCTAATTATAACATATCGAATAATCCATAGGAGGTCCCACCCACTCAGACACCTCTTTACAATTGATTCAAATCTCCAGACACGCATTCACAACCTGATACTTCAAATGCCACATTCCCGATTGAGCTGTAGAAACCATGTTTACGCAGTCCTTGTATGCTTTTTGGAACAGCTTACCACAAGAAATTGTTTCCTCGACAAACGAATTGATATTCAAGTAACCGTTACGGTCTTTTATATTGAATAGTATCGTGTTAGCCACAGTTTGCTTAAATCCTATAGTGATTCCTTCTTACACACATACTTGGACAAACAAATATACCAAAATATATATTTCCGGTTAAGATTTCATCCCTACATGTCCTAATTGGAATTCCTTTTGCTGTTTCCTTGAGGCACATGGACGCAAACATTAAAGTATCGAATTTTTTTAATTTTTATACGTATATCCTATGGTATTGTGCTGTGATTTGCTTTTTTCACCATAAATCTTGAATCTTGAACCCCATTTTATTATCGTTCTTGAGTCCTTATACACTTGGAAGTTGAACGGATAAAAGCTATAGGAAAATCTCATGTATTCTGGCCAGGTATCGATGCAACTTTCCAGACGTTGCTCCGCAGCTGATCTGGCTGTCAACAAGCGTTCAACTCTCCCTCTGGTCAAACACCAGTCCCTTGGATGATCTCAACTCAATGCTAGGAATGAGTTTATATGGCTTATGCTGGTCCGACCGATGGCAATGTTTATGATCATTGACGCCCATTTAATGTGACGGAAATCACTCCAGTAACATCTGCATTTACCACAGGAACGATCAATCAGGTGAAACGAATCTGAGCCGTAATCTTCCCCCAAATAAGATCGTATCAGATCATGATAACCAGTGTATGTCCACATCGTTCGAAAGCTCTTCCCGTGCCCAAAATCAGGCACTAATCCCCTCGTCGTATCGCTATCAATGAAATGGACAAGCCAAGCGTTTTCTGATACCTTCAAACGGGCCTTATTAAATGCACGTGTGTAGATGAGGTCATTAAAAATTATTTCACCTTCTGCATTAAGGGGATTCTGGGGACTCAGGGGCCTGATATAGACAAATAGGTCAGAAGCCCTCACTTATACATCAATACAAAATTTGAATATTTTTCAGGGTTTCACAAACCTTTTATAAAAACTAGTTGCGCTTGGAACGAGCAATCGTTTCATGTTGAATATACTCGTATGGCAATTGTCTGCCTTCCTAACATAAGTCTAGTTTAAATATATCCCTAGAATCACTTGCGGATCAAATGGCGATTTTCAAACAAACAAATTGAACTGCAACGCCGTCATGAGCACTTGGTCGGTAACGTCGTAGCTCGCATCTATTGCAAGATTCGTTCAATCACCTCAACCACATTTGCGTGCTTGCCCATGATTGCCAGCATTAATGGAGAGCGCCAAAATTTGTCATTGTCATATGCAGATGCCTCATTCTCCAGGAGGATGGAACATATATCTGCGTATCCCAACTTCGCTGCCAATAGCACTGGCGTGGCTTGTTCAACATGTTCCGCGTGGTTCACACGGGCACCTCTGAAATTGGAAGATGCTTTATCAACTTGTATTTGAGGATACCACATAAACTAAGTACATACCGGGAGACATTGTGTTTGTAAAATTCAAAAAGTCATGTGTTGATTGTGTACGGATTAGCCGATGAACTATGTTTATCAACCCAGCATTATTAGATGATTGGGCGTTTCGTGGGCGATATATTGTTTATGTTCGTGACTACTCATCGAAATATTAGAATGTTGATCATGACGATCCATATTGCAAGCACTTGACGTTAGTTTCGCTCTTATTTGAGCTCAACTAAAAGCGAAACTCGTGCCCAGTGCATACATTATGTACCGTCGAGATAAACTTGGTGAATATTCCGATGGGTTTGGCACGGGTGATTTGTCACAAACTTAAGCTACATATTCTCTAAGAAACGCTTATACAATAATACCTATCAGATCTAATCGGGGTTAGCTTACACGGTATCCAATGGGCAGACCTGACACGGAGATGTTTTCGGTTGGGTAACCAAAACAGATGCTGCTGGCACCTACAGGACTGGTCGAGCAAACAAAGCTACTCAAATGTACCGGTCTGGAAAAAATTCAAAACGCATGATTGAGATCGGTCAAACGGTGAACAGTAGCTCGTGTCTTTAGGCGTGGGACTACCATATGGATCGTCGGGGTTTTAATCCCACCCTCTAGCGTAGGATGTGCATTGCTGATGAGCTCAAACAAGAGCAAAACTTGAGTCCGGTGCTACAATTATGAACCGTCGTGAACAAATTGGTGAACATTTCCATGGGTTTGGCACAGGATGGAAAACAATCGAATCTCAAAGTATCCACTCTGCTCCCAGGTTAAACCACATTTGCAGTACGTTGATGTTTTCAAAAGGGATATGAAAACTCTGAAAACTGACAACGCAAGTCAAAAAGTACTTGCTCTAGATCCATCACTTCGCAGGCGTATTGTTAAGCGTCATCTTCAGACAAAAGATAACAAATGCCGGTTCTGACTGGTAATTCAAGGTTTTCAATGGTCTAAAAAGCAACAAGCTTAACAACAACCATAGGATGGTAAAAATTAAAATATAAGTGTATAGAAAAGATTAGGAATTAGATTAAGCAGTACATAAGTGTTCGGAAAACGAATAATTCAATAAAAAATCGTCGGATTTCGTTTTAAATTCATGCAAGCTAGTGGAGTGAGCAACGGTTGAAGGTAAACTGTTCCAAGTAAAATAGACACGGTTAGAGTAAAAATGCCTTCTACAGTTCAGGTGGGAATGGGGTACGACCAGCACTTATGGGTCGGATAATTTCTGGTATCCCTTCGCGTGAATAAATCCTGTAAGGGATGGTTCGGAGTATGGGATGTTTTGTAAAGTAAGATATGGGTCTCCTCAGATTCGTCGATAGAGAAAGTCAAAGAGATTCAGTTGACCTATCCTTTCTTTATAAGGATTATTTCGGATGCTGAGAACTAGTTTTGTTGAGCGGTGATAGATTCGCTGCATGAGTTCAGACACGGACACCATGACTGCACAACGTATTCCATGACTCGTCTCAAATATGTGTTCATGATCCATGGGAATATCTTGGACGAAAATTTCCCAAATACCCGTTTGAGTAGATCGGGGATACGTGTTGCTTTTTTAACGATACTGTTAGTTTGAGGTTAGGTTTTTAAACTGAGGCATATCCAGACACCCATTTTTTCCTTCACTTCAATTTTCGAGGACGTGTGAAGCTATATGGCACGTGAAATCTACTCGATTCCCCACATTCAATATTCTGCATTTATTTACAGTTAAGATCCCGTCAACACCGTGTAAACACCAAAAATTGGAGCTGTACTGCATATTGCTGTGAAATCCGCTGTGCATAATTTAACATCGATTTATATCTCATTCGGCTTCAAGGTTTTTAAGGTCGCAGCCTTTTGAGAGATAAGCTCTCAATTACAAAAATTCTCCAATGGAGCGAGTCTCATATAGCCTGTGACAACCAACTCCAGGTCCTGGACTGCACGCGTTATCTTGTGTGACCCGGCGTAACTACATTTACTGACAGGAGAAGGGGCGAAGAGAGCTGACTCGCGCCTCAAAACCAGCTTGATTTGGGCAGGTGGAGCTCGTAAATTCATGATGGCGGTCCACCTTTCGGAAAGAAAACCCCTCATCTCAAATATTCAATGCCTTGTGGCTACGTCCAATCATTCAATCAGATGCGAGACACGAAGATCATCACGCTATTTAGGATTAAGGGTGATAGAGATGACTGCAACAACCACAGAGGAATCTCCGTTCTGAATGTGGTAGGCGAATTGTTTACTAAAGTCTTACAGATCCGGCTACAAGTTTGAGCTGATTGAGTTTACTCCGAATCTCAGAGTGGCTTCCTCAGAGGAAGCTAAGCCGTTGATATGATCAGGGTATGCCATAATACGTTTTTTTATTGATTTAACGAAGGTATTCTACTACGTCTGCAAGGAGGGTCTTTTCAAATTGCATGATCTTGTAGGCTGACCAGAGAGACTGCTCAAAGATCATTATTTCGTTCCACTCTGCGGCAAAGCGCTCATTTTATTTTAATGGTAGCAGATTAGAATTCTTGGAAATTCCCCGAGGCGTCGAACAAGGGTGTATTCTCCATCCCAATCTTTTCGGTATTTAATTTGCTCGGCTTCGGATGCACGTTTTTAGGACGAGAACAGAAGGCATTTACCTACGCACGCGAAGTGATGACAAGCTTTTTAAGCTGTACTGGCTTCAAGCACAGAACGGGCTACGGGATGTGCTAAGCCGTGGCATGCTATTTTTGACGATTCAGCCATTAATGCTCACTCCCAAGAACACTTCCAGTCGCTAATGGACTGATTTTAGTCTCCATGCTAAGAATGTGGACTAAAGATCAGCATGAGCAAAAACAAAGTCCTTAGTTGAGTGATTCTATCGCCTCCGATCATCACTGTTCAAAACGGTCAGCTTAACCAGTTACAAATTCATCATATATTTGTTACACTATCACAAATAACATCTTGCTTGACACGGAGACTGTTAAGCGGATTAGCATAATAGCTGTCATTTTGTCCTAATTAAACTACCGTCTATAGGGCAACCGCACGTTGACTTTAAAGTTGAAGTTGATGGTATACACCGCGTGCATACTAAATGCTTTACTGTACAGAAGTGAAATCTGGACCAGACATTAACGGAAGCTGGATGTTTTCTTTCTACGAAGCATCTGTATAACCTTGAACATATCGTGGATGGACAAAGTTACTAATGCTGAAGTGCTTTCGAAATCTGGTCTACAGAGCATGTTCACCCTACCAAGTCAGCGCTACCTTCGGTGCCTTGGCCACGTTTACAGAATACAAAACTGTCGTATTACGAAATATCTACTCCATAGTGTGTTGGAATCTGAAAGTCGGCCATTTGGTAGACCGCACTTGCTTTACAAAGACGTTTGCGAAAGACATACGAAAGCTAAAATTGCTCATCTGCATGCATTTCCTTCACATACACACCACATATTTTGAAGCTCTCAGCATTGTCCCCATTGTGCATTTAGCATTGTCTATCACATAGAGCGCTAGAAAAAAGATGGTTTCGTTCGTATCGAACTGTTTAGTCATTCGAAAAGCGGTTGATCATGAAAAAAACTATCATGCGTTTGCAATGTACAACCATGGTCGACATCGACCGAGGGAGGCCATCAACAGCAATATACAAGTGGATTATGAAAGTAACATTTACATGTGATTTGCAATTATCAACGACATCTACAGAGACCAAGATACGCTTGTTCATTTTAGTACCGTAGCAAAAGTGACTTCGCTAAAAATGCATATTTATATATATTTCGTTTTCTGTATTACTTACCGCGAAATGAGTAGGCGTACAATATCGGCATTATTTGCTTCAATGGCCCGGAAAAGCGGTGTTTGATTTTTGTAATCTACAGCATTCACATCTGAACCTCGGTCAATTAGAAGTTCTACTATCTCCTTGCTCCCGGATTTTGCAGCAAAATGAAGTGCATTCTCTCCAGACCTCGAGCGTGTACTTGGATCAGCTCCTGTAAAATTAAATTGACAGTCAATTTGAGTCATTTTCAAATGCGATTTTAATGATTCGTTGCACACACACAATGAAATAGCACTGATGTAGCTTATTTCCATCCATTCTAGGGCGTCATTTTGGGTAGATATTCATCTTTTTCAAATTTTTATTTTATGAAAGATTTGTTAAACGATTGAAATCAAGCTTTATCTCAGCATGATTTTCTGGATGCCGTGTATTCCATGTGGAACATGAAGCGGTCACAACCACGTTAAATGGACTATGTTCTGTGAGAATCTTTTTATTCGGAGCTATGTCAATTCAATTCAATTCAATTCAATGATGTAAAAATTACATAGATTTACAAACACCACAGAATAATATAGGACTTACGAATAACATAGGTAGTAAAAACGGTGTTTGTTTGCTTACTGAGCAGTTCAGGAACAAGGTAAAAATCCATAGGGCAGACACTGCTTTCAATCAGTTGGATGGCACATATCAATCCATGGGGTCAAGATGTATAGTTTACTTCGATGCATGTGTTCAAAGTTCACAGCTTTTATGGTGTAGAATATATAGGTTCAATGTTTGTATTGGTGGACAATCCGACCATGACTACACTGTACTTATTCCCGACTCAAGACTGAACGGTCGAAGGTATTTTTATTCTGTACGTGTATGTTCTGCCTGGAACTCCTTACCCTATTATGTTACACATTCACCCAACTTGGATATATTTAAATCGAACTTTTTGAGAAACGATGCTTAACAATATGCACCAGTCTGTCGTAAAAAATTCAATGTGATAGACTTCGACCGCATTCACCATTATTCCTTATTGGTTTCGGTATATTTCCCACAGATGAGTGTCGACCTACATACTGTGGATACATAAAGAGCGCTAGGAAAGTGTGTAAGTGAATTCCAGACACCACCCACCAACACAGCACAAAGATCAGCAAGCGCCAAAAATTTCGACGGCCACAATTGCATGCCAGTAAGGATGCTGGTTTTGCAGGATTTTCATGAATACCGTCTGAGGTGGGGAACGCCCAGAATTAATGAGCGATATGCAGTTTTTCAAGTTCTGTCAAAAAGCCAGAGCTCGATGGGTATCGGTTCCACTGAATTTCTCGGTAAATTGGATAAAAGTGACCACTGTTCCACACTCATTGTATTTTCCCGTTGTGATTGGCTAATTTGCGTATATGATTAAGAGGTAAGTGTGTGTGATTGTTGGTTTTTTGTCTAGTAAACACCTTACCAAATAGCTTTGTCTTGTGCTGTCTGATTGTGCGATTAAAATGATAAACGTAAAAATGTTTGACCTTGGGTGTGAACAATACTGTAGTTAACTACTGATCAAGAAATGAGGGGACTTTATTAATATTTAACCAACCATATTCAGGGTATAGGTTAATGACTTAATAGAAGTGTGACATGGCATAAATATCTCCCGCTACAGCGTTTCAAAAACATGAATTTTATCGCACACTCCACATTACTTCACAATGAATGACGGTATAAAATCCTGAATGTAGTCTGCACAATTAACTTACCCCACTCAAGACAAAGCCGAGTGATATCCACGGATCGGCTAAGCACAGCTAGATGTAGCGGTGTTTCTGATTTGCGATTTGTTGTATTCAACATGTTTCTGACTGTCACTTTACAATCGGGAATTTGCTTGTACAAAAGTTCAACTATTTCCGGTTTACCGTTGTGGCAAGCATGATGGAACTGTGAATAATTCGGTGAGATATAGAGTAAATTTATTGTGTTTATACATTTTACTTATTTCAAAATTTCTCTGCAAAGACGATCTCTTCATGTAAGCGGTTGAAAAGGTTTATGGTTACAAATAACATATTTTCAAACAATGATGGTCATATGATTTTGTCAAGGGAGTGTGCCATATGTCAAGAGTTTCGAATGACGATAGGGATTCGTAGACCATCCACGAAATATGCGAAAAGACTGAACAATTTGCCCTCATGGATTATTTGCTGAATATAGCCATTCAATGTTAATAAATCTTGAATTATAACTTACTTCGATGTGTAATTTAACTAATGTTGAAATCTTTTTTTTTAATTTTACAAAGTACATTTTTGAGTCATTGATGCAACTAGTGGTGTAACACAAGGTTCTGTGCTTGGAACAGTACTTTTCCTCGGTTATATCAACGACCTTCCGCATATGCTCTATGCAAGAATGTTCTTTTTACCGACAATAATAAAATTTATACGCCGATGGAAAACGTTGCGGACTGCTCAGTACTACAAATTGAATTGGATGCTCCCATTAATCATAAGTGCGAAATAAGATACCATTCAATTTTCAAAAATGCGAGGTGCTGTAACTTGGTTAGCCATTTTAATACACGTATCACTTTGAGCAGACAAATGCGAGCTGTACGTAGTCGGAGATCGGTCTTGGAATCGGAATAAAGCATGGCGTTTATTGAGATTTCATTTGCAAGCGTCATTTCGGGCATTGTTCACCTTCAATCCACTGTTTCAAGGCTCACTAAGCCCGATCTTACTGTCTCCACAGGACGAGGGCAAACAGCCAGAAACCGGTAGTGGTGTGTAAGGGATGGGGATGTGAGCAACACATTACTTCGGTCATCCATAAGCGCCTTGAGTGCTTTGACGATGAATCACTTTGTGATTCTGTGTCTGAACATCGCGGTTCCTTGCACGAACCCTATATAAAAGATACCATTCAATTTTAAAAAATGCAAGGTGCTGTAACTTGGTTGGCCATTCCAATACACATATCACTTTGAGCAGACAAATGTCAGCTGTACGGAATCGGATATCGATCTTGGAATCGGAATATGCGGCAGCTTAAATCATAGCATTGTTCAATATTTCATTTACAAGCGTCATTGCGGACATTTCAGAGCCTTCTCGCCTGGAACTTTGCACGCAATCTTGAAAACCGACATAATTCAAATCATGGAGCACGCATCACAAGCTTGGAATCACCTGCTCAAAAACGATATGCTGCTTCTTAATAGCATTTAGCATCATGCAATCAAATTCGTAGGTGGTTTTAAGTAAGTAACGTACGAGGACCAAATGCAATATCTGAGCCTCCTAAACATTTTCAAACAGCTTTCAGAATGATGTTATACTTAAAAGAAACAAAAGTTACCTTCTCCGAATCGTCCATTAAAACATTTATTCGGGAGATACACGTAGCCTTCCGTAGCTTTCTCCGATATTTTGTACATATCTGTTTTCTTTAGAATGTGCTACTCAAAATCAGTGTTATCGCTACCGTAGTAGATTCATAACTCTTGATTCGAATTTCTTTAACATACAGCGAATCTGATTTATAAACTGTTTGAGACAGCTAGTTGAACGCTATGCAGACACCGTACATGCGTGTATACAAGAAATGTCAAAGTTTTCAAAATTGATCCCACGTCGTATGAGAAAATGTTCTCTAGTTTATTTGTTCTACAGCCGCTCTACTTAACTGCCCGTATGAGAGATTTGGATTTTAACGAAAATATTGGCTCCTATATAGTCGAAAATAAATTAGACCCATGCTTAGAATGTGACTTTATTTCCAACTTTAAAAAAATGGGTCAAATTAAAACGACTCAGAAATCGTAATAGGAAACAATTCAGCCAATAACTCAATGTTTGACACCCAGAAAAAATATTTTAATTTGCACCGATCATCGTCCAAAATTCATAAGTTTTGAAATCCACTCTTAACCGTACTCAAAATTGATTAATTGTCTAAACATTAAAAAAATCTAGAAAAAAATGGCTGAATAGACATCGCTTTTTGAGTTTGCATCTGTCATAGAATAATAACATTTTTTTAGAAAATTCGAGAGTTCTTTGTTAGTATTTCGGGTGTTCATATATTCAGAGATTTTTTACGTCGTCGTCTGATTGCCGCCTAGGAACCTTAGAAATTTGACAACTCACCGCAACCCTCAAATCAACATATATATATCTATCACATGAGAAGCAACGGTTGTGAATCTCTTGAAGAAAATAATTGGTTGGATCGATTAATCGTCACATTTAGAGTTATAACTTCACTGTTGATTATTCACATGGATGATTACCGCCTAAAAATGAAATACCAATGGTGATAAAGAATTCATTCTTATTTGTAGAAATGACGTGAATAGACCAGAATCGAATCTAGATTTGTGATTATAAAAGACTGTAGTTTGTGGAAAATCTGCATCCGAATCGTCTAGTTTTCGTTAATGGATTTAAGCAACTATCTTGCATAAAGAAGGGTTTTTAATTCTTAGATGTTGTGCTCAAATAACTTGTCAATCGCTCGCAATCTCAAGAACACTAGCGGAAGGGTTGCAAATGTTGCGTCAGCGGGCGTATGTGTGGTCGGTAAGTGCTCGTAAAATATTCAGCATACAAATTTCATTTGCTTAAGCGAAGGTCTCGCATCGTACTCGCTCCCAACCAACACTAGTGTTTATTCGAACAGAAACGATAGGTATAATATCGCGTTTGCTGGTATCCCTGCACTTACATTCTATTTGATTGCGAGGTCTTCTCTTGTATCTGGTGAAAATGGCAAAATTAGATTTTTAATCTTTCGAATAATGAGTAGATGGAATAAAAGTTTTATTTTGAAGTAATTATTAATGATCCGTGTTCATTGAAGAGAACATGAGGTAGTGATTCTCGGTCAAAACTCACAAAACATTGTAAGTAATATCATTTCTTCTCATCACAAATACGTTTATCACATTCAAAATTTGATCGTTCGTTCTTGAAGGGTTTCGGTATATATCTCCCTAGGTTCAAAGCAATATTCAGTCCGCCTGGCTATGAATGTTAAGGGCCGAGCTATAACAGAGTCACAGAGCACGAAAAAATCATGATTCATAATTGACATTTTAACTTACAACGTTGCAACCCCTTCGGTCATGGTGTTGCAAATTTACTCCGGCTTTCAGCAAAACTTCCACGGCGTTTCGGTGATTTTGTCGGGCGGCAAAAAACACTGGTGTCATTCCGTCGTTATCCTGACACTGTAAATGAATGGATTTCTGAAAAGTGTTTTCATCGTAACACACTGTCAGAATACTGACAAGAGGTATCTTGAATATTAGGCTCCTATAATCGATAATTTTGAGGTGTTCCGTTTTCTTTGGTTTCGTGTTTGCAATTATCGTTCAAAGTGAGGATGATTCATGTCCTGGAGACCAGTGATTTTGAGGTTAAACTTTAAAGCCTTGGCTTTAAAAAAGTTAAATCAAGCACTCCCGATGATACGTGAGAGATGCACTCAATAAATGAAAGTTTGTTGTTTTCGCTTGTTGATAGAAAATGTCGCCAAAACTTGATATCATCATGAAATTTTGAGGTGCCGTATGTACGAATGTCTACAAGATAGCTTATTATTCTGCAATGGACTACACGAGGTGTAGGCATCTCATCCCAATTTGTCTGTGCTTACTTTTCTATAGAATTCGTATCTATTTAAGACCCTCATCATTTAGCATTTTACTTTTTCATGGTTGTATGGCATTTAAGCATTCGGTACCTGCTACCGGTCTCTGTTGTTGTTGATGATGGTGATTATGGTGAACTTCACCAGATGAAAAAGTGTAACACTGGTAGACTGGCGATGAAATATACTCATTAGATGTCGTAAAGTGTATGTTTATCAAACTAACCTAGTATAATATTGAATTTCGCGCACCTTTATAATAATTACTTATGATTTAGCTGAGTATAGTGAGGCCAGAGAGCCGACAAATTACGAAAAGTCAGGGTCTTGATCATTTTTATCAATAGATAACTAATATTAAACTGTAATTGTGTTAACTCTTATAACTCAATCCAGGGTAACCATATAGCTAACGAAGCAGTCAACTTGTCAACAGTGGTTTTCAGTCTTTCCTCATTTTTCTAATTTCTATTTAGCAAACTTACTTCTACATTTGCTCCCCATGCTAACAACTCTCGAATTACAAACACGTTATTCCTCGCTACTGCGTAATGCAAAGCTGTCAGTCCATTGTCGTCTTTGGCTTCGATGTCTACACCAAATTTACACAAATACTCGGTCAAATCGTCTCCCAATGAGGATCCATTCAAATTTGAAGCTCCCTCCAGTCGTTCTTCACTTTTATTCAATGGTTCCGTGTCAATCGATTGTCTCGTTTCAGAAATTGATTTGTTTTCACCAATGGATTTTTCGGTATTTTGAATTTCTTGCGCTTCTATATTTTCCTCATCGACTGGTAACTTGTCTTTGTCAATAAAAATTTCGTTTCCAGTCGCGGAATCGTTAGGCGACGATATTTGGTCACCATCTGCTTCGGAGTGATTATTTGCTTGTTCTGTCACATTGCAAGATTGGCCGGCCTCTTTTTCTTCTTCAGAATCATCGCCCATCATCCAAACGTCCTGTGAATGAATTAAAATAGATATTGGGATATTTACAAACAAAGCTTCTTAAACATCTTTACCACACAATTGAGTGAAACAGTTTATGTCAATACTGAATTCAAATTATAAACAACACGTAATGCAGCAAAGATCTTTGCGTATAAGGCTAGCATGGTAAACCTACCATACACTGCTTAAAGCCTTTCCACAGATATTCTTGGTGACATTCTTCGGTAAATGTCAACCGTGGCAATATATCAAAAGCGCATGGCAACTCTATGCCCCACATCGTTTCAAAT
>JACCGJ010006603.1:0-10170 GCA_013407085.1 Atriophallophorus winterbourni | reverse complement strand
TTATTATTTTTTGTTTAATCTACCCTCGATCAATTTGTACTATCAACGTAGACATGGTTGACCAAGAGGGTAAAGCATTCTGCAATTGATATCTCTATAATAAACGATGATTTGATATGAGGATTGTCCGTGACGTGGTCTTGGGAATTCACTAAACAGTTTGATGAAATTTTAACGGTGACGATTATTAAAGCTCCATTTAAATATATTCGAAATTTTCGTTTCACATCGAATTATCATAAAAATGAAGTACAGAATTATAAAAAACCTACGAGGTAAATGTTGTACGAAAACGCCTGATAACTATAACCGCTACAAAGATATTTTGAAGCGAAGGGTATAAACAATCGCTGATGTATTGATAATCTAGACTGATGTGCACTAAAAGATTACGATTTCGCAAGTACATTGAGATGTGAATGGGAATTATCGGTGATAAACTGTCGTTCAGAAGAAAAAGTATTGTCTTATTATAACTATTAAAGTGATATTGCAGCGCGACCTTTGAATCGGCCGTGATCAAAATTAATTTCTCTACACATTTTAATTTTTTAGTCATCATGGAACCCTTTTTTTGACAATTTTTGACGTGTCACTATGTAAACAAAGGACGTTTGATGCCTGGCACGATTTGAATGCTACGCATATTTTTATTATGGAAAATGGTTAATTTGCTGCTTCGGTCATAATAATGCGAAAGAACACTTGTACATGAGGATTTTAAAAAAACTCGCAGCCTGAAATTTCGTCAACCTTCTTCACAACGCTCCATGCCTCCATAGACGAAACCGAAGCTGTTTAAGATTTAAATGGGGAAAGCAAATTAAAGTTCTCCCAATAAAGTTCAAAGTTTTGGCCTTATACTTCATCCGCATTAAAAATTAGATGAAATTTCATTTAAACGAATAAAGCAGTCTTCCAATTCTAATGCTTTCAGATAGAAATAAACGTTAACTTGACTCACTTAAACGAAATTTATCACCACGCAATATATAAAAATATTATGAATAATTGAATTTAAAGAAGAAGAACAACCATTTTATTGAGAATTCACTTGTGAATAGATTCAACGTACATACCGTTGCCAATTTAATTATAGTATGCGATGTGAATAGTTCCATTGCTACGCACACTGTATCATGTAATCACAAATTTATTAATAATAATTTCAATATGGAAAGCTTTATATTAACTTTTGGTTGAAAACCTCGATAATTTGACGTGTAGCTCCATCAATACTGCACCATACACACAATAACAAGGGCGATGCTTGGGTAAATCCAATGCCATTTTAGCTAGAGTAATAGGCCATCGTAAAACCTTCTAGTTATATGAAAGTTACTGATACGCCTAGTGCCTAAATGTGTAAATTCATAGCTATAATTAACTTAAACATAACTGCCGAAAGAGATGAACGATGTATTTGTACGATGTTCAGCAATTAAATTCTGAATTTCGATACTGTTTCTGTTAAATAGTTGCACTTGAAAATAATCAATTAACAGAAATTAATCGTTGTTTTATAAAATTTAAAGTTAAATTGTTGAATTTCATTTGTTTGTTTGTTAATCAATTCATAAAAGATTCATTTACCGAACGCTAACAGATCGCGATAATTTTAATCTGAATCGATACACTATTACAATCACGAAACCAAAAATAACCGTTTTCAACTGAAAGAACATAAAACCAAAACCAGGATTATGTACACGCGATAAACAGGCCAAGAGAGATTACCCATTAACAAGCAAATTGTCGCAAACGTTTAGGATCACTCCAGCATTTTAACAAATGTTTTGATAAATTAGATGTTTTCAAATATCGTTGTTGACATTAATCGGTGTTTGATTAATCACAAACAACAACACTGGAACTAATATTACTGTCTTCACCTGATGACGGCAAATAGCCAGAAACCGATAGTGGTGTGTAAGGGATGTGGATGTGAGCGACACATCAATTTGTTCATCCATAAGCGCCTTGAGTACTCGACAAAGACTCACTATGTGATTCTGTGTTTGAGCATCGTGGTTCGTAACAGTGTAACGGTAACAATATTTAACCATGACATTCAAGTATAACTTTGTTCACCAATTATCCATCGCTTCAAGGCTCACTGAAACTAATCTCACTGTCTCCAGACGATGGTAGCAAAAAGCCAGAGACCGGTATCCGTGTCAAAGTGCGGGAAATATGAGCAACACATTACTTTTTCATAAACAGCAGCATTTTGAAATTCTTGGCATTTAGCTCTACGGGAGTTTACCCACTATCTTGAAACAACAGAATAACAACAGAAAATAGATCGGTTCAATGAAGTTATTTGATGAAGGTATTCAACTTAATGATCATTAGATTTGTGAAGGTCTTTAAAACGAAAATAAGCAGATGATCGTGAATATCATCATTTTTTAAAGATAAAAGCTAGATATATAAAAAACTGTCAGCCGAAAATGTTTAAAACAACATTATTAACTAATTTCACCAAATTTATTATTTGGATTGAAAGTTGAATGAATCCACCAGTGTTGATTTCAATGTCCAGACGAATTAGTTATATTAATCAAAGGTTTCAGACTAGACTGTGTGCTATTCACATGACAGCCCTTAGACAGCACAAACGATTTATCTAACACTTTGCTGTCATCGAATGAAGACAATTGAGAGCAGAATCGGTTCTGTCGTTGAAGAAAATACGTATTTCGTTGTATATGAAATTGTCTATCAATTATAACTCCGACCTTATATAAAGTTGAACAATATGTTTTTAGTTAATTTCAATCGTTGTTTAGATTAAAAATTATTATTTAACTACGTGTTTACGAGAAACTACATTCAATCATCCGCGAAACACTTTTCAACGTATTTGTAAAAAATCGCATTCTAGAAAAAAATGCGTCATTCAAGGTGAAACAAATTACGCGTTCCAAATTACTACTATTGTAGTTACACATCAAAAGTTTTTCATAAAACTACAATAGAGTAAAAGACTATCCTGACGTTCTAATTGCATTCATATACACATACCTTACATCAACAATGAGACTCCAGTTTCAAGCGGTGGGGTCAAAAGTAATTATCACCACAATTACAAGACATGCGAATAAATTTTCGTTATATAATAATGCCACTGATAATTAGGGTTCCTACAACGAACCACTGTGATCAAACACAGAATCACACAGTGATTCTTGAAAAAAACATTCAAGTCACTTATGGATGACCACAGTAAGTTGTGTACGTGTGGCGGTGTGATGAGTACATTACTAAAAAAGAGAAATATAAGCTCAAATTCTTTTAAATAATTTTTAAATTACATTATAGAAAATGTACTTCGAAGCCTGTACCGAAGAGAATGAATTAGTCTATAAACACATAATCGAACCCTTATTTCACATGCATTCAATTTTGATTTATAGAAAGTAACACATTTCAATTTTTCACACCAAATACAAAAATGATATTACTAACGAGGAGTCCTGCAGGAAATGTAAAATGTATGAATTAAACGGAGTAACATTTTCCCTCAATTGCAGCGTGATAATAATGCAGGAGATTGGATTGAAAAGCCAGACATGTTTACGTCAGGTCAATTCAAGTCAACCATTGGCCGCAATCAAACATCTGCCCAACTATCACAGTTTAGTTTTCATCGGCCCAACAAGAACCATATAACCCCCAGAGTTGCATGAACGCAAATTGGTTGTGTCAATTTTAATCGCGTTCATCCACAATTTCCACAACACCAGACATCCCAGTTGGTCAAATGCGTTTATAATGCACAAGGCAAATAACAAAACAAACAGCTAACTTATATTGTCAAAAAAATAATTATCATACTGATGCCCCGGTTGTCACCTCGATCTGATTTATGTGTCGATTTCGTGCCAACCGGTACACTTTAATCCTTCGCTACGAAGGCTTGTTTGACAGACAATAAACAATTGCTCATCGTTCGATTGTGACTGGCGTTGTCTATTTACTTACAATTGCGAATATGTGGTCAGTCGAATCATTATAATGCTATCTTTCAGAAACCTGAAATTCTACGAGTTCACATTTGTCATCGTCGAACTTTTTGGCGCTTCACGATTTTGTGTTGTGCCAGAGGGTGGAGTTCAGCATATCATTCGAAACCTCTTTATTGGCACTCATTGCTAATGATCTACGCACAATAATATCCATGCGATCACAGTGGCTAAAAATGATGCTAGACAATTTAACATGTTTGATTTTATTGATCAGCGGAGAGAATTCGCGTTGCGTCCATATTAAATAACTTTAGTTTTCTTCAGTTTAACAATATATTTTGAAGAATGTGCAAACCATTGTATTGTGGTGCGCACATCCTCGGCTCAAGATCTCCACAATCAATTTCTGGCTGTTTGCCAAAATCAGGTGCAGTCTGTAAGATTATATTCAGTGAGCTTTGATACAGTGGATAAATGGTAAACACTGTTTTACTTGAATGACACAGTTGCCAAGGGTTCGTATAACGAACCACGATGTTCAAACACAGAATCACATGGTGATTGCTGGTCAAGCACTCAATGCGCTTATGTATGACCAAAGTGATGTGTTGCACACATCTTCACCACTAGGATTCCACAACCGATTTCTGGCTGTTTGATATCAGCAGGTGGAGTCTGTAAGATCAGGTTCAATGAGTCTTGAAACAATTGTAAAGTGGTAAACAAAGTTATACATGTTTGCCCCAACCTAATAGTGTCGTACCAGCGTCCTGATCGCTTGATAGATTGTTACCATGTGATTGTATATTTGACCATCGGGGTTCATAGTCGAAGCCTTTTAAACATTGGCATGCAAGTTTATCATTGTGATTAGAGCAACTTGTTAAATCACATGAGCCCACATATCTGTAAATGGGATAAAACCATGGGCCGAAGATGAAATCATTTACATTTATTTTTAGCAGACACATCACATGACCGTTTCCGTGTTGTGCATATGATATATTAGAATGTTATATTTTTATTATATGATATTTGCAGTTTCTACCATTATTACCGAGCCATGTAACTTGATTTTGCTTCAAAGTATTTTTTCCATACATCATTTTTTGGTTTTCAATCAATGTTGATGGAATATTTTTGATGCTCCGCACTCGTTGAATGCTGAGTATAGTTTTTATTTTTCTACATTTCTGAGTTCATTGCACTCGTCATAAAACACTTCTAATAAACACGAATAATGCGAAGATATCCGGACTTGTATATTGTTTGCTAGTTGTATAGCAATTCTTGCCTTAGGAATACTCTCAATTGCATGCATTTCCATCAACACACACATTACGACCGGTTTCATTTATGTTTCTAATCATCAGTTAGGGACAGTGAGATCAGGATCGGTATACGCTTTAATCAGTGAAAGAGGGGTTAGGAAAATTAAACCCAAATCTTTCCATTAACCCAAATATTTATATTTTTCTAGTTGTCCCCTTCCAGACATATGTATGGTGGAGTTGATCTTGCTGGTCATTCGCATAGACGAGTAGAACCATCATTATAAACATAGCCCGAATAATAAATATTGGAGAGGCATAAGCAACAACATTAATTGTTGTAATTTATGTCAGTCTATGCATAATCGTTTTTTTATTTCGAAATTCCGCCATCAACCCTTAACATTCGTCGACATTGTAATCAGTTCGCCCTGGATTACTTTTGACTCATGACACAAAAATATCTTAATCTGAGGTTTACCTTATTGTGAGACATGCTATCGATAACGCAAACGCGTAACAACAAATAATAAATGATACGAGGTATCGTGTAGATTCGATGAAAAATTCACATTTTTAGGCCCGTAAACGGAAGCCATCTTCGTTTACGCGTATGAAACCGTCCTCTATATGATCACCTATTTCATCCACACTTGATCTGACTATGATTATATCGTCGAGATAGGCAGCAACATAGAGTAAACCTTGAAGCATGGCACCCGTGATCTGTTGGACGATAGAATTTGCAGTCTTTACTCCTATCGGTAAGCGTTGGTACCGAAAGAGCCCACGGTGATTGTTGATGATTAATATTTATCCTGATACTTCCGCGACCTCAATCTTGTGGTAATCTTCCGATATGTCCGGTTTTGCAAAACGCTTACCATTATTCAATCTGACGAAGAGATCCACAGGAAAAGGTAATGGGTATTAATAATCTGTCATAGATGCACTGAAACATATTGAGTAATCCGCATAGATTCTTAGACTGCAGTTCGATTTTTTGAAGATCAAAATTGATGCTGCCCATGCTGAGTTGTTGACGAGCATGATTATTCCAGCGGTTTGCAGTCTGTCAAGTACTCCATTGACGCGTTTGGGGCGTTTTGGGGCAACATTTTCGGTTCGCATTCGGTATCAAATTCAGCCTTGCTGAGGTTTTCCGACCATACATGAGGCCATCATGTAACACTTTCGGAAATTTGAGCTGAATCTGCTTTACCCAGTCATCTATCGATTGTTTGACACAAGAGATGCGAGACACAAAGATCATCACGCTATTCAAGAATAAAGGAGATAGAGGCGACTGCAAAAATTACAGAGGAATCTCAATGCTGAATGTTGAAGGCAAATTGTTTGCTAAAGTCCTACAGATCCGGTTAAAAGTTTTAGTTGATATAGTTTACTCCGAATCTTAAGGTGGTTCATTGTAACGGTGGTCCATTGTAAAGGTTTTCATTCAGAAGCATTTGAAATTCGGCGAGGCGTTAAACAAGGATGTGTTCTTGCTCCCACACTGTTCGGTATTTTCTTTGCTTTGCTTCTGAACCACGCTTTCAGGACGAGTACAGATGGCAAGCTTTTCAACCTGAACCGGTTGAGAGCAGAAACCAAAGCACGGGATGTGCCTGATTTTTGCCGACGATGCCTCCTTTCTTGCTCACTCACAAGAAAAAATCCAGTTTGAATGCAAAGACTTTCGGTTAAAAATCAGCATGAGCAAGAGCAAAAGACCTTCTTTGAGTTATTGTATCTGCTCTAATCATTACTGTTGAAAACTGTCAGATTAAAGCAATACATCATTTCTTATATCTTATGCAATTTGCATCTACATAATTTTATTGCTTCTAAATTAAATATCTTGTAATCTTGATCCTTATTATCTTTTTATTATATTTCCATATTGAAAATACAGTAAAATCGCTAAAAGCCACTTGAATAACGAGCAAACGAGTCTCATACACTGCTTACATTTCGAAAACAATTTTATAATTTCCCTCTCAAAAGATTAGTATCGCAATTAATGGAAGACAAAACTCCAACAGTATCAAGTCACCTTCCAGCTTCTAATTTTCTCAAACTCGCCTGACGTGATGCGCGTTGATTTTATCAGCGCTCATGGGAAAAGTTTCCCGAGTGTAATCGTTTCCACAGTTTAACAACGCACACTTGTCTCGCTTCAATTTGATGCATGAGGTACACTATATTTGCGAGCGAAGAATTGAACCCACTTATAGTTTTCAAAGCAAAATATGAGGGTTAGTCAACGAGAAAGATGGGAGAGACGAGTAATCAACTGAGCTCAAATATCAAAATTATCTACGGAAATAATATTTTGTTCGTAGGCACGTTGGGAATATTCCATATGATCATGAATCGATTGGAAGCAGGTTGGCATGTTCCGAACTCTGTTGTTTGTTATGTATTGCGTTAATATGAACGATTATTATTGATTTGATAAACATCGGATGGTTCTCGTTTCGGAAGCGTAAACTGAATAATTATTCGGCGATTATTTCTAAGGTTCATCAAACACAAATATAATATCAACTTTCTTTTAGCGAGTGAGAAGAATAACGTTATTGAAAGAAAAGAAAAGCATGACTATTGGTAATGTTTTCTAGGTGTTGTCTTCTGAATACCAGTCATAAGATCGTTGGTTGTTGTTTGAGCACAGGTCACAAGACTCACAAAAATTTCTTTTTCTTATTTTTACAGACAACATAAACAGCTATTTCTTAGATATTAGCATGAGCAGAGTATTTCGGATCGCCAGGCTAAGAACTTGACTCTTAAATTAACTACAGTGGTTACCTAGGACATTTTGGAATGCATATTATGTTACTTCATGAAGAATGTGCTAGCGATAAAAATGTTCACTGAAACTGAAAATCATTATTTTCACAAATTTCCTTTTGAGACCAATTTACTACACTCTTCATGTTAGAACTTTACTACAAGGATTTGCATGACGTGACACAGTAGACTAATGGCAAACTTTGATTTAACTGGTAATCCACAGTTGTGTTATGCTGGAAGAATAAATCTGTTCAAAATGTTCCTATTTCCTCGTACACGGACAGAGTTTTCATTGAATTACTGGATATTATATACAGCCACCCCCTGTTCAACCACTCACGTTTACATTCACAAAACAGGCCATCCTTACTGGACCTAATTCTGAAGAAAGGCTAGTTAACAGTAAAACTCACGGATGGTACACACTCCTTTCACGCAATGACCAATCATTTCTCTTGTTTTACTCATTTTTTGAGGAGACTGAGCCCGGAATCTCAAGACTTGCACCTGTCGTCTTAAGCATTAGGACTTTATCAGCACGCTTAACTCGCAGCGAGGACCGAGCTATTGAATTTGTCATGATTGATGATGATGTCTACCGTCAATTCTCAACACACACTTATCATTGCTATTTGTCTCGTATACGTTCTAAGAAAGCACATAGAGAAATGCAGCACAAAACAATATTCATAGTCGCGCGAAAAAGTGGATGTTTAAACGAAGCAAACAAAGGAATGTTCATGTTCGCAGGTCCTTTCCAAATCAATGGGAACGCTTCCATCTGTTCCGTAATTTGAATATCTATATCACGTGCAAGGACCGAATAGGTTACCAATAATGCATATCTCTGGCGTTCACTCCATTACAAACGGTGTTTCCGTTTCATGAATTTGTGGCGAATCTCTTGTAAACTCTCACAGCCGTTATTCTAAATGCTGAGGAGGCAGCCAAAACGATTAGATTTCCGTTTAAATAATCCAAAGACGAGTTAATATACGCATACTGTGTTGTCACGTTCACAACCGAGGTTGCCTTGTGGAAGCTGATAAGCTTGCAAACAAGGAGTTCTGCCGACTTTGATTGATATGAAACACAAGGATTCAAGGATTTATGGTTAAAAAGTTAATACTTAACAACACCACAAGATTACGTTATGATAGAACATGAAATTTTAATAGCAATAAGGCAATAGAGAATATCAAAGGCTCACGAGGCTGTTCGTTGCAAGTGCAAGTCGCGAGACCCACGTAGCCCGGAATTCGATTTCTTTGATAGATTGTTCTTCCGATGTTCACACCAAATCCATGACAGAGAGGTTGTCATAAAAACAAAAAAAAAATAACCTCTCCTCCGGGTGCATTCTTGAACATGTTGTATGACGGGATTAAATCTAGTACCTCTCTAAATCGGTAATCTGGCGTTTGTGGGGAGTGATCATCCCTGCGATAAAGGGCGGACAGATTAAAATCACCCATAATAAGTGTCGTTGCTTGCTTTGTGCGAGTCAAGCGCTGAAGCACTTGGATCAACCTTTCGTTGTACGATTGCGTGGATCAAGGGGACCGGTAGACCACATCAATAATGCAAACTTCACCAGACATAAGCGTTAAAGTGCACCAAAATGTATCCTCGAGCGTGAATTCTGTCTTGTCTTTTGGATGGCACTGGATTTGATTATGATAATTACATAATTACGCATAATACGTCTGTTAAACGTCGGCCAACATTTTTCAACGTCTTTCCGCTGATTGGAGATGTAGGTCTGCTACTTCTCTCCACAAAGGGTTTCTCGATCCCAAGCCACCACTTACTGTCCCATCACTCAACTGCAAATCTTGTCTGAAATAATGGAATCAATCAAACTTGCAAGTGCTTTATGCGGAGTAGCAGTATTCATTTACTGAAGCTCGAAATAGGTTCCTACATAATAGTTTTTGTTTGCCAATCTTATGACTACCCGTGATCAGAAGACGTGCGCTATTGAACGTGGCAGGGAAGTTCACCCGATCTTCTTGAAATGATCTGAAACGTTTGACCATGGAATGCTCTTACAGATGTTAAGCTCGCTGGGAATTAGAATTTATTTTACTGTCTGAGGAGTTATGTAATATGACAGAAACGCCTGTGTT